>KV004043.1:0-10460 GCA_001598015.1 Dorcoceras hygrometricum | reverse complement strand
TTTTGTTCGGCTTCTTGAGAGCGAGCACCGCTTAATATTATTTGATTTGAAAGTAATGATGCATGAAGCAGCTTAAGATTCTATTTATATGATTTACAATGACTAAGGAAAACAAACACGTTATATCAATATGCCAAACTTTATAAGAAGCGTGCCCTGTTTCTTGTTTAAAACAAAAGATGTGCATGGAAACCGAGAATTTTAGTTAAATAAAGGATCCACTTGGTTTGCAGAAGTCACTAAATACTTACTGTACTTGCATTCTAACATTTGAATATCAATCCAAAATAAAATAAAGATTGATCATAGCATAGATAGAAATATTCAAGAATCGAATTGTAATAGCAATGTAATCCCTCAATCTCATATCTTTCTAATGACTTCTAAATGATCTGGTCGTTACAGGTACTATCAATCATCATGAAAATCGGTTATCAAGGAATTCAGGCTCAACATGATATGTGTTAGAGTTAATTTCATAAGTTTTGGTGAATACAAATAAAAGAGATTAATCAGCTCAGATCAACCAGTTCAAGACAAAGCTTACAACATTGATCGCAGAAACCAGATCAGAGCTAAGTAGGATAGAACTAAGCTGGTTAAGGTCAAACCAGCTCAGACACTTAGACGCTAGCTAAGATGGTTAAAGTCAAACCAGCCCAGAAATATCTAGCTGGTTAAGTTCAAACCAGTTTAGGAAATTCAATCTTGGAAGAACAGAAACAGATTGAAATTACATCAATTTAGAAGAGCAGATAAAACAGTTTGGTACTATTTGAGAAAATAGCTCAGAGCGAAGTGGGATAACCGACCAGTTGGAAGACCAGCTTGGACAAAATCAGCTCTGAGCAAGGTTGTTCTACAGATGCTATCGTGTCATAGATTTATGTGATCAAAGATGTTATCTAGGTTATAACAGAACAAGGACAAGAGCAGATCGGTTTAAAGCAGATTAGATGAGATCAGCGTAGAACCAGATTGGAGAAGCGCAACGCACAAATCAGATTGAAAACCAATCTAAGTAAAAACAACTTAGAAAAATGGATTTCAAAATGTCTGAGGTTACGTACAGTTTGATGTGATACGTTTGACCTCTCTGCATTGATTTGTAGTCGTGGAACTACTTTGAGCTAATTCTAGATATGCAGAGATTTGGTTTGAACTGAAGATGGCGTAGAGTATGCTAAAAGGGAAATGCATTTAATGGAAATGTACAAACATAGTACAAGCATTTAAGACGTCGCAGGAATTTCAATTTGGATACGTTCGACGTGTCTACTGGTAACATTTATCAGCATTGTATCCAAAGGGTATAAATAGAAGAGAAAATCAGCTGTGAAAAGGTTACTGGTCATGAAATCAACGACTTACGAACTTACAAATTTTCAAGAAGCATAACAGAGTTCATCTATCAAACCAGCTCACAGCTAATGACACACGCACACAGATTACTTATTCGATTCTTTGTGTCACACAAACATTTGTACACACACTCTGTATTGTTGAGCCATCACTGGAAATCATAAACAGAGAGTGTTGAGTGCAGGATTTGCACAACCAACTTAGAGCTGTGTTCATTGTATTTTGACCAGATCGCGTGTCTGAGTTCTTGGTTGAGTGCTAGGAGTTCTTGCAGCTGCTGGCTGTCGGATCGAGTTTGTACAAGGAGTTGCATATATCAAATATTCTAATGTATATCCTTCCCATTGAGGAATAAGGGGAGACTTAGGAGAATTAACTCCGAACTTCCAAAAACAAACTCTTGACTTCTATCTTTTACTCTACGCATCTAACTGTTCACTGTTTAATTGTGTTCTTTCCACATAAAATCAATTTTATTACACAAGACAACAGCAATCACTGAGAACCCTCTAAGATGGTAACCGGATTAGAGGTTTGCATCGAGCTATAAAATCTTTTGAAATAATTTTATAAAACAAAATAGCAAAGGAGTTCATTCAACCCCCCCCTCTGAATCTCTAGCTAATTTTTCGATCCTATCAAGTGGTATCAGAGCTCGGATTCTCAGTGTTTGAACTGCTTGTTTATTATTTCATTAAACATGTCGAGATCTCACAACAAGATTCCTATGTTTTCCAAGGAGGAGTACGATGTGTGGAAAAATCCGTATGCAAGCTCACCTGGCAGCACAAGATGATGACATGTGGTTCGTCATCATGGATGGACCAATAAAGATTATGAGGCCGCCGAACACAGCAATATCTATATCAGATGGTGTGACTCAATGGACTGAAAAACCAAGATGGAGTGGACATCCGAGGATAAGAAGAAAGCGTATCTGGATAGTCGCTAAGGACATCCTGTACAAGATGCTAGACAATAACATGTTTAGCAAAATCCAGACGTGCACAACTGCGAAAGAAATCTGAGAAAAGCTAACCCAGATCTGTGAGAGCAACGAAGAGACCAAAGAAAACAAGTTAACGGTCGCCCTGCAGAAATTTGAGCTGATGAAAATAAAGCCCGAGGAAACCATGGCAGATGAACGGTTCAGCTCACTGGTGATTGAGCTAACCAGATTGGGAAAATCTTATAGTAACAGGGAGCTGGCCCTGAAGGTGATGTGAGCACTGCCCAAGGAGTGGGACTTGAAGACAATGGCGATGCAGGAGTCCAAGGACTTAAACAAGGTGGAGCTTCACGATTTGTTTGCTAATATGAAGGCTTATGAATTTGAGCTGGAAACAAGATAGGAGTCTGAGCCCTCAACTTCCCAACCAACCAGAGCTCTTGTGAGACGAACTGTACTCTAGAAAAAAAAAATTCGAAGTAAAATGTGGAATAAACATTCTTTAAAATATTAATACATAATATCACAAAATCACATTATTCATTCTTCCTTAAAATCAGAGTAAGTAAAAGTTACGGAAACTGAACATGTCTCAAAATAAGATAAAGACAATTGTGTGGTCATGGGGTAGCAGCTGCAGCGGGCGCTCAGAGGTCCTCACCCTCAGTAGGGATAAAATCATCAGCAGGCTCACCTACACCATTTAAACCCTAGTGAGCCTAAAGGCCCAGCATGCTCTATCTGATAATAACAAAGTACGTATAATAAAACCATATGCAAGCACATAGCATATCGTAAAATAACCTTAAAAACATGCATGCATGAATGATCGTAAAACATGGTTCATAAATCAGTCGTATCATTACATAATCGTATAACATTATATAATAAGACATGGCATAGCATAACGTAAAAACGTGTGAGTCGTATACATGATGTGTGGGCCGTTACAATAACGATTGATCAATCATAAGAAACCAACGTACATGGCGGTCGGTTCACCCGACCTTAACTCGGAATCCATTATAACATTAACAGAGGTTCACCGGGCACGGCATCCCGGATCCGCTCATCGTCTATCATTATAACATTAACAGAGTTTCACCGGGCCCGGCATCCCGTATCCGCTCATCGTTCACTTTGCCACCGTCACTGTCTTTGTTAATTTGAGCAAATGCATCAGCTTCGGTTTTTCAAAATCATATATTGTTGCATATGGTGCTTCCCAAAGCTGATTTTGTTTTTCAAAGTTAAAACTCCTGCTGTTTCGTTGTTTTGTTGAAACAGTGTAGGGAGAGCTTTTGTTTTAAAATGGGAAAACCAGCAGATTCGAACTCTTTTTGATTCCCACAAAAAGGGAGAGAATTGTTAGAACATGCATTGTTCATTTGAGGTTTTGTGTAAATCAAAAAGGGAGAGATTGTTGGATCTGTTTTGACAGATCCTGATTAAGTTTTGAATTACACAAAACCTGTTATTATGATTCTAACAATTCTACTTAAGCGTACAGATTTTAGGAACAAAGAAGACAATCAGCAGCAGCTATATTTGTCCAGCAGTTGGTTCGCAACATTATTGATCAGCAGTTGTTTTGGTGTTCATGGAATCAGCAGTTGAATTAGCGATGGAGACGTCCAGAGTTGATTCAGTTGTTCGTAATCAGGCGGAGGTCAAGTTGAATCAGCTGGAGCATGATGAACCAGCTGAAATGATGACAACCAGCTGAAGAGCTAAAGTGCGAAGCGAACCAGCTGGAACAAGAATTGAGAAGCTTGCTGGAGAAGAAGAAGATGCGCAAAGTACTGTTGACGAATCTGTTAACAGTAGCGATTATAAGTACTGTTGATAAATCTATCAACAGTCGCTATTCAAGAAGGAAGCTACGAAGAATCGCAAGCTGGAGCTGGAGCGATGAAGAAGATCAGCTGGAGCGCTAAGTGTAGATGACATCAGCAGTGACGTCATCATTCAGCAGAAGCTACAGTGATCAGCAGATGAATATTCAGCAGATGAGAAGAAATGCGCTAGAAATGGAATGAGCTGTGATGACATCAGCCTTGATGTCATCACAATCAGCAGTTGGCTATCAGCAGACGAAGCGAAGTGCAAAAGACGATGCGACGTCGTGTTGAGATTCAGCTATTTGAAGATAGCAATAGCAAAACGATGTCGTTTACATAAGTTGATACGACAGCGTTTTGCTCTTGCGCTAAAGATTCAGTAGGAAGAGTTTGCGTTGTTCACCAGTCGCAAGATCCAGTCGCAAGCTACAGTGAAACCAGTCGCAACGCAAAGAAATCCAGTCGCAACGCAAAGACATCCAGTCGCAAGATGAAGTATCAGACGCAAGCAACAGCAGCATCCAGTCGAGAGCTTATTTGAATCAGCTGTTGCTACTCAACCAGTCGCAAGCTTTGCATATTCAGTCGACTTGGTTTCCAGGCGCAAATAATTGAAGAAGGAGCAAAGCGCAGCAGTCGTAGGAATAAATCAGCAGCGAAGCAGTTGACGAATTATCAAAGCTGGATGTCAACTGCTGAGCTTAATTCAAATGGCGAAAGCGACAGAAGCCTGCAAAAGAAAAGGACACAAGTACTGTTCTTCTGTTGGTACTTTACAAAGGAGCGTTGCATTAAAATAGAAAGAAGACAAGATAGCCTTCTGAAGCGCTGAACAGTTTTGGAAGCTTTCCAACGGGAAGAAATTCAGCAGAGGCTATATATTAGAGGCAACGCAAATTGAAGAAGCGTTCGTGAGTTCAAGTAACCAGTTGGTGTGACTACATACTGTGGTAGAATTACATTGAATATACAGTGCACCAACAGAGGGAAAAGAAAAGAAGATGAAGCAATCGACAATCATTCTAGAGAGGAGCTTATTGTGTCGATTGCTAAGTCTAGATTAGCTTGTTAGAGCATGTCCCTCGTGTGTGAGAAAAACAGAGAGATGAGAGCTTCAATGTATCAATCTCACACACCCGGATTCATTCACATCTGTTTGTGAATGAATCTCGAAATCTGTTCACAGTTCCCGTCCAAGCATGAAGACGTTAAACTCTTGTGTATGTAGTCAGTCACACAGCTGCGGCTGTTTGTGAATTTGAGGAGTCTAGGAGTTCTCACAGCCGCTGGTTGTGGGATTGGGTCTGTACACGCAGTTGTAAGATCAAATCTTCTAGTGGAGCCTTCCGAGGTGGAAGAAGGGGAGATGTAGGATGTTGATATCCGAACTTCCATAAACAAATATGCTTTGTATCGTGCTCTGTTATTCATTCAGCAGTCTATTATTTTAGCACGCATACACACACGCATAAATCAGCACTTGCTTATATTTAGCATTGCCCAAGCATTAGCATAAACAGTTCAGCTTAGCATTGCATTTCAGTAGCACATAAGCACTTAAGTCTCGAACAGATTTATGTTGCACATAAATCTGTTTGAGTTGTTTTAAAATATAGGATTCAGTTCTGGTATTTTCCGCATGATTTTTAAATCATACCAGATCTGTCTCCGGTGCTCTGTTTATTGTAAATGTTCAAGAACAACGAGTTATTGCAGCTCCAGAGTTTTATTAGCAGCGCGCAAAATTCTTTAAACAGCGCCTGCTATCTTTTTGATCCTACAAGCGGACCAACAATCACATTCGTATACGTAAAATACCACATATATAATTAAATATATATTCACGGGCTTCAATATTTTCTCCTCCGGTCAAGGACTGGTTTAGGTGTGTGGCCCACTAATTCTAAGCCTTAAATCCTAGACTTAGCCTTAAAATGAAACTTAACCCTAAACATGACTAGACCATTAAACTTTAAAATTTTATAAACATACCCAGTCCTTCACTTTAAAATCAAACGTTAAAATTTGACCAAATAAAATTTCCATTGACCAAAAATTAGACTTTAAAATTTGATAAAAGTATTAGCCCATAAATAAAAAGGATTTTGACTATAAACCTTTGACTTTAAAATATTCGGTCCAATACGCTAATAAATTAGACTTTATCTTTTACAATAAAAACACCTGGTCTAGAAATAAAATAACTCGGATCCAACTTAAAATATTTGACCCGACCCTCGACTGACCCGACCCGGTCCATTTGAACCGACCCAGCCGGCCCAACCGAACTGGCCAAGCCCATGCAAAAACCCTAGCCGCACGTCCCTAGCCACCCCGACAAACGGCCATGGCTCCACATGCTCCGGGCCCCCCAGGGCGGAAGATAACAAATTGCCGAGCAGGTCGGGATAACAGATTGTCGAACACGTAGAACTTATAAAATGCCAAGCTGGTTGGACTTACAGATTGCCGAGCAGGTCGGACTTGGTGTCAACAAGAGTTGGACTTTGATGGTGCCAAATAGGTCGGGCTTACATATTGGCAAGCAGGTCGGACTTGGTGGAAACAAGAGTTGGGCTTTGATGGTGCCGAATGTCGACATAATAGATTTCTGAGCAAGTCGGGAAAACAGATTGCCAAGCAGGTCAGACATACAGATTGCCAACCTGGTTGGACTTACAGATTTCTGAACAGGTCGGACTTTGTACCAACAAGAGTTGGGCTTTGATAGTGCTGAGCACATCGGACATACATACTACCGAGCAGGTCGGACTTGATACCAACAAGAGATTGGCTTTGATGATGCCGATCAGGTCGAATTACATACTGCCGAGGCACTCAGGTAGGGTTGCTACCCGAGACGGTTGTATGAATGCCGCAAGACCGTCATTTGATCGAGTCGACTTGTGTAAAAATAATTTTCATTCGATAAAGTATAGCTGTGACGCCCGAACCCACGGGGTCACGGATTTTGGGGTGAAGTAAAATTTTGAAATAAAAAGAAGGGCTGAATAACAATTTGTTATAAGCTGTATTTCTTATAACTTAGAAAAAATTTGAAACACAAACACAACAGTGACATACACACGTTCGGCGCCAAGTACTCAAAATTTGTGGAAAACAGATTTCATATATCTACTGCAAATGCGATATTACAACATCTGAAATTCTATATGAATTTACTACTGTTGCAATAGATCTAATGATGTCTAGGATAAAGGACAATAACATCTAAGACACGAAAAACGCTGTCCATAGATAAACACTTCACCACCCAGCTGTCTCAGCTTCCACCTTCCGCTTGTCCCTTAAATGTCTCACTTGTACCATTTTAAAAGCTAATGAGTCTAGGGCTCAGCAAGTAAAATTTGAGTAATAACAAAGTCATTTAACGCAGGAAAACATCTAAATATTTACATAACTGAGTTTAAAGGAACTTCATTTAAACATAAACATTCTTTCGTAAACTTTCTTTCGTAACTTGGATGTGGGGACAATAACCCTGATCCCTTCATTTAATTTCTTATACTTTATGAATTATGGCCTAAAAGCTCTCCTTAGGTCCGTTGTGCATTTTATCAAATGACTTCTGATATCAGTTCTAGCACATAGCTCATTGTGAAGGGGCAATCGACATCTGGACAACTGCTCATCCTTCCTTTATGAAAGGGCAACTGACATCTGGACAGTTGCTCACCCTTTCTTTATGACCGTCTGTTATCTATGCCATAAATCCATAAAAATAAACTTTTGTTCCTTTAAACTGCTTATCCTTTGAAATTTCCTTTGGAAATTCCTAGGGTTCACTTCTTTTAAAATTCGCTTCCCATTTTAAAACTTACTGAGTATCAGATTTGACTACTGGAAAGTGATTGCTGAAATGCGAACAGATTTCTCTAAGGAAAACTGTACTGGAAAACAAAACAGATCTCGATTGTGAGAAATACATCGCTAACGTTGAAACAGATGTCGCTGGTCAACTCAGATGTCAACGTAGGAATAGTGTTTGGAAAAGAAACAGATGTCTGAATATAAAATAGTAAAGCTAGTGTGAAACAGTTATGTCAAACGAAATAGTGTTTAGGAGTAAAACATCTGCGACTTGGTCAACTCAAATGTCAACGCAACTAAGTTGGTCAACTCAGATGTCAATGAATAATCTTAAGCGACTCAGCAGTGAAGTATTTAATACGATGAAATCTGACCAAAATCTGATGTGTAGCGAAAACACGAAGCTGAATTGAAAACTGCTGATTTAAATATGAAATACAGTTGCTACATAAGAAGCAAAGTCTGAAATAAGAACTTGGTGCTGCAACATCACGAACGACATCTACGATACCAGTTCTGCCTATCAAACCAGACTTAGTTTCTGATTCGACTAGCATCCCCGATTATATAAAGTCAAGTTCAGATGTTACCATTCACTAGAAAGAAGAACATTCAAGAAAATACGTGACTCAAATCTGAACTCCTCAGTACTTTTGAAAACATCATCTTTCTTAAAACATTCTGGAAACTTTGGAAGCAGAAAACGTCATTTTGAACCCAATATTTCTTCCTTAAACATTCGTAAATCTTCTTAAAATAAACTTAAAGATAACTTGAAACAGGCAAACAGATCCATAAAATGAGAAAATCAATATATGTTTCAAATGGTGTAGCAAAGGATCAGCTTTTACTTGCCTTAGAACTAAGCTTTACAACGGCAGTAGGTTCCTGCAGAGTTCCTCCTCCTCAAGCAATCACGACGAGCTTCTTTGGAAATATTTGAGAGAATACAAAAGAGTTTTTCTTTCCGTAAATGAAATGAACCTTTTCCTTCAAAACAGATATTTGTATGGGAGGGATTAGTGGCAAGTGAGGTGTAATCATCAAGCATGACACACCTTACCTAAAGTTATGAATTTTAGTAAAATTCCCTCTCAATAATTTAATTTGCAAATCTAACAACCCATTTATAAAGAAATAATTTCGTTCTCCTAAAATCATTTTCAACAAATTTCTAAAATTTGCTCGTGTATTGCGCTTGGAGTGACATCTGCTGGAACTTGCTGCGTTGTGCCTCAATCTGAAATCAATAAATCAGCTTTCATAAAATAGATTATGCTAACATTTAAATCGTAATTTTGACCCTTGAAATAAATAAGATTCAAATATATGGTCCTATGGATTTTGGGGCATATAATAACTTAAAAATCTCAAATTATTTTCATTCTGGTCGGCCCTAATCTCGTCCACGCGTCTGTAACTCAAACAGGCTGAAAAACAACACATGCATACCATGCAGCATAAAATCATAAATAAATCAAATAAGATGGCATGTAATTATCTAAAATAATTTTTCCCCTAGTCATGCACTCATTCTCACATAATCTGGATTTCTTCTCTGGTCTCTCTTTGATGGATCTGTGTAAACAGATCCTGATTAAGTTTTGAATTACACAAAACCTGTTATTGTGGTTCTAACGTTTCTACGTAGTGTGCAGATGATAAGAGGAGAAATTTGATAAAAGTTGGAACGCTACAAAGTATTTGAGGTTGCTGATGAAGAAAAGAAGTTTATCAGCTTTGCTTACGTGGACAACAATCCTTACGTGGAGTCCTGCATGGACAGTTTCTCTTACGTGGAGTTCAATCAGTTGCTGAATTGTTGAAAGAGCAGTTTACTGTTGAAGTTGCTGTCAACAGATACCGTGCGAAGAGTCACTGTTGACGAGGTTGTTAAGAAGTAAAGAAGATCTGGTTTCAGCAAAGATGACGTCAGCATTTCTACTGGAGAAAGCTGTGATCAGCAACGATGACGTCAGCATTGCTGATTGGAAGAAATCGAGAATCAACAACTATGACGTCAGCATTTCTATTGTTAAGAAGAGCTGGTATCAGCAATGATGACGTAAGCTTATCTACTGGAGGAAGCTATGAACAGCAAAGATGACATCAGCAATATCAGCAGTGGACAAGAAGCGCAAGAGCTAGATCAGCGATGATGACGTCAGCAGTGATGTCATCATCAGCAGTTGACAGGAAGCGCAAGAGATGGAATCAGCGATGATGATGTCAGCAGTGACGTCATCACAATCAGAAGCAAGCTACAGTACATTCAGCAGGAAGCTACAGTGATCAGTAGTTGAAGCAATCAGCTGTTGCAATAAGAAGTAAATCAGCAACCGTGACGTTATCATATCTGTTGATGCAGAATACAAAGAAGAGAGGTTGCTGATGAAGATCGAACTGTTAGAGTAGATGCCCAACTAGCCAACTTGTGGCGTGTGGGTTTTATTGACTCTTGTACAAACGATCTTTAT
>KV004042.1:10940-24423 GCA_001598015.1 Dorcoceras hygrometricum | reverse complement strand
CTACAGTTTGAAGTGCCGGTTTCCTCGTGAAACTGGTCGGAGCAAGGCGCCTAGACGCCAACAAGGTAACAATCAAAGAACCCCCTATGTGTGATTGGTATTAATGTATTGAACCCTTTCCGGGCAAAATTTTGTTCTTCCGCTGCGCCCCGGGAAGTGGGATCTGGATCCGCCACCGCCAATCCCAACAGTTCTCCGTCGCCTCTTGGCTTCTCGACCTCTCTGTGAGCGTTTCCGGTTGAATATCTGTGTGAGATCTTCGATCTCCTCTTGTCTGAGACTCTGTCTCGGTTCTGTGAGGGTCGGACTTTATAGATTCGGGTGTTGGGCTCGGGGTGTGTACCAGAGACTTCCTGTCATCCTCTATGCGTTGCTGTGGTTTCCGGTGGGTAACTGGCTGGGTCCTGTGCGTTTTCATCTCCTTCCTTGTGTCCTGTGTCGAGCTCCGTTAGTTGCTGGTGTCACTGGAAGGGTCTTGGCTTGGTTCCTGAGTCAATATTCATATCCGTCTGGATCTGGCCCTCGGCTACCTTGTGCTTGCTTGATTGAACTGTGACCTAACTGGATCCTCTCGGGTGATCTACTGCCTTTGCTTTGTGAGACCTGTGTTTTGGCAATCAGGTGTTTCTCGGGTTGAAACCAGCTGGTAGTAGATGTGTGTGTTGAAGTCATCGAATTTGCCTAAGTGTTGGAATCAACCGTTGAGATGCTATCAGATTTCGCGGGAGAGATATCTGTTCGGGTTTTGCATCATCGATGAGCGATCGCATCAGCAGTTGGTATTTCAGACGTTGCGTTTTGGTAGGAAGCAGCAGCAATGCTGACGTGGATTTCAGTCGTTGGTATTTTAGTTGTGATAGTCAGCAGAGAGCGCTAAGGGACTCTGAAGCGACGACGTTTTGTGAACAGGAACCAGCTGTTGGTTTTGTTAGCGTGTTTCTTAGTGGTTATCAAAACTACGACGTTTTGATAAGTTGGAACGACAGTGTTTGTCTTAGCGCTAGGAGATTCAGTTGTTGGTGTGTTAGCGCGTATTCAGCTGTTGAGAGAGATCAGCTGTTGCGTAGTGATCAGCTGCTGGTTTGTTGATCAGCAGTTGGTAGCGAGGTGACGTGTCCCTCTGTGACGTCGTTGGGGTTAAGTTGGTGCGACACCGTTTAGCCTTATCGTTGTTTGAGAGATTCAGCTGTTGGTTCGATCAGCTGTTGGTTGAGATAACAGTGATGAAAACTGATTTTGTCGGTGGAATCTGTTCCTGTTTCTGTCAGCTGTTGAGGATTGTATTTATTGGAAGACCTGGTCTTCGAATTAGTATGAGATCCCATACTTAGAATATTTCCCCGATTATCGTTCTCTGTCTCGAACCCTAATCACTGTTCACCGTAAGCTTTTCTCCGACGATTCCCGTCGTTTCCGATCGCCGTTTTGAGCGTGTGAGGTGGCGTTGGACTCCTCTCGTGAAGGTGCTTCATCCTATACCATTTTCTGGAAGCGTAGTTGGCTGGAAGAAAGATCGCGAAGCAGCTTATTCGGTCGTGTGTTGCGTTGTTCAGGTAGCGCTTTGAATTATTCGATGAGATCTTACTCTTAGCCTTGTTTAGAGCTTCCTGTTGAGTTGTTGGGTAGGATTAATTACGGGTTGATTTGTTGCTCCCAGGCCGTGAATTATGTGTAGTTCCTGAGTTCTGTGTTTAGCGTCCCTTGAGAATTATGCTTTGTTGCTTTGTTCAGGTTACATATCAAATTTCTCGGGACCCCGTGTGTGGTAATTGTGGCACAGAATATCGAGGTACGGATTTGAGCTTGTTATATAGCTTGGAATTGGCGTGAGATTTAATGTGAGGTTGCCGGTATGCTTGCTGTGTGTTCTGTGTTAATTAGCCGTTGCATACATGCATTATGTCAGGCCCCGTGCTAATTACTCACAATTAACACATAATAAGCGCATAAACACGGAAGCTTAAAATCAGGGCTTAAAAATTTTTGAAATACAATGGGCCTGAACTTCAAAATCATTCATTCAAAATATTCGATACTCAAAATATGAGTTAACTCAAACTCATACAACAAGTAACCACAATATCAATTCAAAATACAGATCCCCAAATACAATGATAACACGGGGCATCCCCCGGTTCAATACATATCATAAATATACTGGGACTCAAGGACGCGGGGATCGACCAGCTGAACTTCCACTCTGCCCAACTAGGTTACCTGAAACTCCTGCAAATGGGCAACACAGACCCAACAAAACAAAAGCAGGAAACAAGTACGAGGTCAAGCTTCAGTACGAAGAGCTATCAAAGCAGATAAACATGCAACATGCTATAATCAATGCTATGAATGCATGAGGGCTATCAAGAAATCGGATAGCTAGACCAGTCTATCAACTGGCAACTCATATCAAGCCTCTATACCACTCACAGCCAATCAGCCGGTGGAAATCATCGGTCCGTGATCATCGGGGCCCGTCATCCCATCACAGCTCGGTGGTAGACACTCGAATCCGATAGTCACCACTCCGACGATAGCGTTGGACTTTTCAGGCACGACTCAACAGTCGGCCAGTCACACGTGGCACCCAATCAGGTAATCAAATCAATCTGTCAATTCAGGCTCAAGATGTATGCATGAATGCCATTCAATATCAATGCTTAATGCATACAATTCATAATACGTGCAAACAGAATGTATAACTCAAACAATTCACCAAACTGTTCCACGTAACCACATAGCAGCAAAGTCACGGAATTCACAACATTGAAATATAGACATGTTCACGCTCAAAGCTGCTAAGGGCTGCTCAATCGTACCTCGAATCCACAAATTCTACCTCACAAATTCAAACAGGGCACGGCAGCACTCACGACCAGAAACCAGCAGCTTTTGCGATCTTCTCCAAGGTCGTTCTACAACTTCAAATGGGTAGCAATCGAAAGAGGAGTTCACAAGGAACCCAGCGCCACCGAAATCACTCAAATCTTCGACGGAGAACGACGGAAATCTAGGGAAGAAAGCCTCGGGTGAACAGTAGCTGTACGAGGGTTTGAGAAAGAAGAGATAAGGAATATCTGGCTCAAAAAAATTCTAAGTGTCGATCAACACCTCTATAAATATACATCTCAAATCTTTCGACTGCTGCTCACCAATCCAGTCGTCTTGAACCGTAGAAATCTTACGACTGGCGCTCATGCTTCCTACAACAACCAGACGCACAATCCAGTCGCAACTACCAGACGCAACGACCAGACGCAACAATCCAGACGCAAGCTATCCAGATACGAGGGTTTGAGAAAGAAGAGATAAGGAATATCTGGCTCAAAAAAATTCTAAGTGTCGATCAACACCTCTATAAATATACATCTCAAATCTTTCGACTGCTGCTCACCAATCCAGTCGTCTTGAACCGTAGAAATCTTACGACTGGCGCTCATGCTTCCTACAACAACCAGACGCAAAATCCAGTCGCAACTACCAGACGCAACGACCAGACGCAACAATCCAGACGCAAGCTATCCAGACGCAACGACCAGACGCAACAATCCAGACGCAAGCTATCCAGTCGCAAGGCGCTAAAACAAAAGCTGGTAGACTCCTCACAACTGGTACCAGACGCAAAACTCGAAACGCAGCGTTTCAACTTAACCATACGACGTCGCGTTGATCCCTCGACTGGTTCCTCAATTCCACAGCTGGTCATCCAGTCGCAACACTCAAATCGTGGGGTTTAACTAAATCAAACGATGCCGTTACTCACGTGAGTATCGCTACCCGCAGCTGCTCATCCAGTCGCAACACAATTCCTCTCGCGACTGGTTCTTCAATTATTCGACTGGTCATTTTCTCACGAGCGCAACGACTGCTTTTCCATTTCCACCAGCTGCAAGCTACAGTAACCATCAAATTCCAAATCCTACCAGTCGTTGGCTACAGCACGGTTGATTCAATACTTGGAGGAATTCGACAACTCTAATTTCAAAATTCACGTGGCTAAACCCCAAACAAATAAAATTAACCACTAATCTAAATCTGAACCCTCACACATTAATTCACGCTCATTTTAGCTATCTATTGCATCGTACCTTGTTGTATTGTTGTTGTTCTGTTCTTACCAGGATGCGAGGGCGAGCGGCAATACCGCACTCTCATCTCCCTGTTGGGATTTGTTAGCCCTCATGCGCCGAGTGGTTAACTACCACAGTTCATGGGTTGGGCAACAGCAGGTTGAGTTGTTTGATGCATCTGGTATTCGGGTGTGGTGTAAAGATGAGCGGATAATTCCCGTATGCTTGTACACACACCAGTGGCCATCATCCATTGCAGATTTCGTTGAGCTGTGTTTGAGATCCTTGGCTCCCTTTCTTGCGGTTGAAGCCTTCTGCTGTTGTTCTGTGTCTCATGCATAGCATCTGTATTTTATCTTATGCTGTTTCTTTAGCTGTTTCAGTTGCTCTCCGTACTGGGGTTTGACCCCATGTCCCTCTGGGACTTGGTTTGTTTTGTTTGCCTGTTTATTGTTCAGGGTTCCCAGGTTACTCAGCTGGTCGTGGTTGTAACCCAGCTGGAGGTGCCACAGGAGGTGGATAGAGTGTCCCAGTTATGTATAGTATTTATATGAACTGGTATCACTACGGGGTTGGATGTCCCAGGTGATGCTTAGACCCATATAGCTGGCAGTTTATCAGTACTTGTGTTGTATTCAGCCTTTGGATAGTAGTTGTATTTGACTGTTTGTATTGCTGTGGATTTATAAAACTGGGATTATTTTGAGTATTGCCGTATTTTAAATTATGTTATCTTTCTGTCAGGCCAAAAAAAAAATTTAACCACTTTTTAGTTGCTTCCGCTATGTTTTCCGTGGTTAACTCTGAGTTGTGCACGATGCCTGACATTTTTTGTATCAGAGCTTAAGCTGGGATAAGCTCGATTTCTTTGATCACACTTGAGTCTAGGCACAATGTTGTGTGTTGCTTGAGCTTGACTATGTGACTTATGTGCTGCATATTGTTTGTGTTATGTGATTTCTATGCTGTATCTGTTCTGTGTTATCTTATCCTGTTTAGTGCCTTCGTAGAGATGCCGCCTAGACGTAGGGGTAGAGGTAGAGGGCAGTTTCAGGACGAGTCTGGAGGTCAGAACGAGGATCAGCGTAGTTTCCCTTCCCGTGGTCGCGGTAGACGAGTGGAGGATGAAGTTGACTACTTGACAACCCATGTGGAGAGCATGGAGATTGTAATGGCTAGATTCCAAAGGATGAGTCCCCAGATTTTCAACGGTGACGAGTCTAGCGAGGATACGGATTCGTGGCTACGGCACATCACTGGTTTGTGTGACTGTGTTCAGTATGATGACGAGCTCAGGCTGAGTTTGGCGACTTTCCAGCTTAGGAAAGGTGCGGAGCGTTGGTGGAGAGGCGCTTCGAGGACGCTAGAGGAGACCGATGTGGAGATTACTTGGGATAGTTTCTGCGTTGCCTTTCGGCAAGAGTACGTCCCGGAGTCGTAATCCACATATTTATGTCTGCAGCCAGCCCATGCATTTATATATACATCATCGTAAGTGTATTATATATGTACCTCAAACATGTCTTTCATATGTTACGTGTTACGTAATGAATCATATACTAGTTATATGACTAAATGAAAATACTCGATATTTCTTTTCTATCATAGAGCTCTGTCAACCTTCTTCCATCCAACTTCAATGCGCTTGCCAACTCCTTGATACCTCCTTCGACCGACTGCCTCGTCAGTTGTCGGACAAATAATGTCCACAACAATGGGCTAAAAAATCTACAGGGCAATTACTCAGCGTGGTCCCTCCAATGATACCAACACTAGCCAACAAATTTATCATTCTTAACATAAAATAAAATACAAACATGGAAATTATGGATTTGAAATTCTTGTTTCTCTAATCAATTAAAATATGAATATATTTAAAATTATGGATATGAAATCCTTTAATCTATTTTGAATCCATATGATCAATTAGCTAAGTAAAGTAATTATCGAGGTACCACAAGAGATTGTCCAAGTTGGAAAAGTATATAAAAGCTCGAGAAGTGGTCATGAGTTTAATTAATTATCTTCACCTGCTTTGGTAAGCCTATCATAGGACTTGTGGAGCAGAGATTATCTAACGATTTGGTTTATAAACTACGATGTTAAGATAGAGATTAACCCAAAAACGATTAATAAACATTTGATTAAGTTTCCACGTCATTAAAAAAACATATGCACATAGGAACAACACTTTCAATATGGCATGGACTAGCCTAACTCCTACCATGGCAAGAAAGGTAGGTGTATGCAATCAATTTCGTAATTAGTTGTTACCTAACTAGTTCCTAATTCGATCTAAAGAAATATAAGTTTTTTAAAATCAAAAAGTAATTATCGTATCTAATATCGAGTACTCATACTAATAAAACGTTAAAACATGTGCCAACTTTGTCATATATATATACGTTATCTCTCAATATAGAAACGTTTCACACATGCTACCTTACCAGTCTGAAGACATGAATTATTAATGCACATTTTTTCCATATTCCAAACAGAGTTAGCCACCACCATCACTTTAAAACTATCTTCCAATTAATCTCAGAGACGATTTCAAGAATAATAATAAATATAAAGTAAGGGTTTGAGGAGAAGAGGAACATCGAGGGCAGGCATGGAATCTAAGCTGGCGAAACTCGGAGGTTCACTTCCGGTGCCTAATGTGCAAGAACTGGCCAAGGAGATATCGACCACCGTTCCGAAAAGATATGTCCGTTTTGAGGAAAATCCTTCGATTTTATCCGATGTTTCATCATCGTCTCAAATTCCAGTCATCGATATGCACAAGTTGGACGGAGATTCACTTGTGGAGCTGCGAAAGCTGCATGATGCTTGCAGAGAATGGGGTTTCTTTCAGGTATACATTACACACACATGTTTTTTAATATGATTTTCACGTACAGTTAAATTTTAACTACTTTGGATACAGTAGTTAAAATATTTATATTATTTAAAACAAAAATCAAACAGAGTAAGTTATCTTTTCTGTGTTCATATTTCTTAAAAATAATGTTGGATCGAAAAGACAGTTGAAATAACAGCTCGGGAGTTCAGGGGTGAATGAACTCCTTCACAATTTTTCACGAAAATCCTTTGAAATAGTTTTACAAGCCTTCGGCTTAACTCCGAGCTGAGTTACCAGATCGAAGGATCTCAACGTGATCTGTTCTCTCGAGTAATAAATATATGTGCGGAATGAACTCGATTGAACAGTGAACAGATTTAACAACTGAATGCAGTAAAAGTAAAAACTGAATGCAGTAAAAGTAAAGGGACAAGAGTTTGTTTATGGAATTTCGAAGCTGGAACTCATACGTCTTCCCTTCTTTCTTGTTCAGGAAGGATTCCACTTGAAGAATTTGATTACAATAGCTTCTGCAATAACCCGATCCCAACAGCCACAACTGTGAGAACTCCTAGCACTCTACGGCTGAAGACAGACGCGCGATCTGTTTTGCTATTACAAAAATTCTCTCTGAACTGATTCAGCTTACACACGCTTTACACACTCTGTTTTTTATTTACACTTGTATACACGAATCTACATAGTGGTTACAACTCAGAAAAATGATTTTGAAGCTTTTGAGAGCAAAGTCATAAGGAAGAATATGATGAACATTAAACTTTTGTCGTCTGTGTAACTTGCGTTACGTAAAAGTGTTTCACTTTGTGTCTTTTTCGCTTTTCCGTGACTCGTGTCACTGTCACCTCTTCTTTTATTTATAGATCTTCTAATTTTCTCGATCCTTTGATTGATTTGATCTACTAGCTAAATGATCTTCTTTCCATTCTTAAAGATCTTGCCTTTCGTCATATCGGAGTCAGTGGAAGGTTACCGTTAGGTACAGAATAGTGTCCGGTAATTTAGCCAGTGATTTAGCGCTTCAATTGCTCTGATATGATATGATAGATTCATGTCTAGACTGAATGCTGTACGCTCGGAGCTGTCGCTATATGCGCGTTGAAAGCTTGTGAGCTTTGAGTTGTTACGTGAAATCTGTAAGTTGTTCATGAGATGTGATCCAAAACTATCTGAGTTGTTCTTTGTTGAACCGAACCTTTTTCGATCTGATCTGATCTTAATATGCTCTAAGCTGATTTGGAAAAGTTCCTCTGAACTGACTCGATTTATCTGAATACCGATCATATAAATACTGACCTGAGAACTGAACTCTTCACGCTATGATCTGAAAAACTCTTAGGCTCTAAGCTGAAAAGATGTTCGTGAGATCTGAGTTGTTCTCTGAGCTGACGTTGCTATAATCTGTTCTGGTTCCAGAATCTACTGCGAGCTGTTCTTTCTTCGAAACTCCAGTCTGAATCTGCTCTAACCTGATTCCTTCACTTAAGCTCTGATATGTCTGTTTCACTTGATTTTCTCTGGTCTCATTACGAAGCTCCAATCTGATCTGATCTACATCTCTCAAATCTGATCAACTTACTCTTAGCTGATTGGCGACGTCTGAGCTGATCGACACGCTCTGAGCTGATTGACGACGTTCTAAGCTGATCGACATGCTCTGAGCTGATAGGCGACGCTCTAAGCTGATCGACATGCTCTGAGCTGATATGTGACGCTCTAAGCTGATCTGTGATGCTCTAACCTGTTCTGTGTCGTTCTGAGCTGATCTGTGTCGCTCTAATCTGGTTTGTGTCGCTCTAATCGTATCTGTGATGCTCTAAGCAGATCTATTTTGCTCTACGTCGTTCTATGTAATCTATTCCGATTTGTTCGTGCTCTTGTATTTTGTTATCACCAAAATTTAGTAAATTTTAATCTTAACAAAATCTAATGTTTTCCGCATAATTTTGCATCAAAAAATGGCACGTTTTGTTGATTTTGAAAGCAGTTGATCAATCATGGAGTGAGCTCTCAAGTGGTGGAAAACATGAGATTGGAAATCCAAAAATTTTTCCGTCTTCCGATCGAAGAAAAGAAAAGGTTTTATCAAGAAGGGGGAGACGTGGAAGGATATGGACAAGCGTTCGTTGTATCGGAAGACCAAAAGCTCGACTGGGCGGACATGCTCTACATCGTCACGTCCCCAACATATTTGAGAAAAATTCACTTACTTCCAGAGCTTTCACACACATTCAGGTCGCCATTTTCATGGTCAACTCGATCCCAGTATTGGTGATAGAAATATTTCAACTAATTTTCTAATGAAAATGTTTTCAGGGATGCCATAGAAGCATATTCAGCGGACCTGAAAACCCTGGCAATGAAGATCCTTTACCTGCTGGCGAGAGTTCTGAAAATGAAAGAAGAAGATATGAAAATTCTGTTTGAGGAGGGGACGCAAGCTATGAGGATGAACTACTATCCTCCATGCCCGCAACCGAAGCTTGTCACCGGCCTCTGCGCTCACTCCGACCCCATTGGCCTCGCAATTCTTATCCAAGTCAACCAAGTGGAAGGCCTACATGTCTGCAAAGATGGCGTTTGGATCCCTGTTGTTCCTCTTCCTGATGCCTTTGTGGTAAACATTGGAGATATTTTGGAGGTATATATATATATAGCACAGCACATTATTTATATTGTGAGTTCCATTTTTTCAATTAAATTGTTAAGGTAACTGCATAACTTGATAGATTGTGACGAATGGCGCATTCCGGAGCGTGGAGCATCGAGCAGTGGTGAACACCAAGCAAGAGAGGCTGTCTGTGGTCACATTTCTAAGCCCAAAAATGGAAGGCGATTTGGGTCCAGCTCCTAGCCTTGTTACCGCGGAAACTCCGGCAAATTTCAAGAGAATCAGTGTTTCTGATTATTTCAAGGGACTATTTGCCCGGGAACTCGTCGGGAAATCATACTTGGACTCCATGAGAACTTGAAGTAATCCACATATTTATGTCTGCAGCCAGCCCATGCATTTATATATACATCATCGTAAGTGTATTATATATATATGTACCTCATATGTTTACGTAATGAATCATATACTAGTTATAAATACTAGAACGAGTTATATATGATGATGAAGATCTTGTCAGTCAAGTAGTACTCGGTTAGCCAACTAATATTTGAACAGTCACGAAGTTTGTGATCCGTGGGTTACATGCCAAAGCGAAGTCGGTGATACTGAGGAATGCCCGGGGAAAATACTTCAGTGATTAAATCAGTTGGATAAAAGTCCAAAAAATTTAAAACTCGATTGTAATACAAATTCGGATCTTCGTGAATATCTGAAAGTATTTCGAGAAACATTTTTTTGTCCTATAATCAGTATTTTTTCACTTTTGGTCTTGTTATAATTGTATTTAAATTTTTTAGTCTTGTGACTTGCATGTTTTTTTTTTTTTTTTTCAATTTACTCTTACAACTTGATTGTATTTTTCATCTTGCACCTATTTTGGCCGATAAAAAGAATAACAAATTAAAATGTGTACATGTTACGGGACTAAAAATGAAAAATATACTAACAGAAAAAAAGATGAAATTAAAATTAAATACAATTTATATGACTAAAAATGAAAATTTATGATTTATAAGACCAATAATGGAAAAAATGCATAGTAGATGGCCAGAATATAATTTTTCGAAGTATTTCCTATTTAATTATTTTTGAAGAGTTAACGGGCCTAAATTTTTTGACCTAATTGGACTAAGGGTAACAAGTGATAAATGAACTAATGAACCCAATTTAGTTAGTGGGCTAAGTAAATGAATTGGGTCATAGCAATTAAGCTGAATTCATACTAACCATGTGCTAATTCACATATATAGTTCATTTGAGTGGTATATCCGTTTAGATAAAATATTCTTAACTTTTGTTGATAACAGAAGAACTGAAATCAGGACTTATTTTGAAACAACAATCATTTAAAATAAGAACATATTAGAGAATATTTTGATCTTGGATAGAATAGAACATAATAGGATGAATTGTTTCAAGAGCATATCAGATCAGATGTTCAACAGCAGATTAGAGATCAGATCATATAGTGTATCAGAATAGATCAGATGAAAGAATCAGATCAGATCAGATGAGAGAATCAGATCAGACCATCGAGAGTCAGATCAGATAAGATAAGCTAAGCAGATCAGACCAGAAAAGTCACATCAGATCATATCAAAACAAACTTTGTGTATTTGACTTAAAAGAGCTTTTTTAAGTTCTTAGACATGTAAGGTACAATCCGAACGAGATCAGAGTTGTTTAAATACGAGAATTTTCTTATAGAGCAAAAAGAATGAGCATTTAGTGCATCGATACGGAGCTCGTAGAGTGCATAAAATGCATATTAATTGCCAAAGGACGAACACACGAGGATTCAGCGAGTACCGTCCATATTTATTACCGTTGATTCTGGAGCATTAAATTTCATAAGTTAGATCAGCAAACGTTTACACCTAGAGTGTATTGATTCAGCTGTGTGAATCAGATCAGGACCTAAGCTAGAGTAGAAATATCAGTTTAGCTTGGAGAATTGTTCTGTTTGTAGTGAGGTTACTATGATTTCAGATTAGCTGCAAGCTGACAGAGTGGATTTGATTATATTGTATAATCAATGTCAAAAGCTTCTAGTGGAAAACTTTTTAGTTTGGAAGAAAGGGAGACATAGATGCATTGCTTCGAACTTCCAAATAAATCATTTGCTTTATCCGTTTATTTATTGTAATGTTCACTCATCTATCAAGCCTTTCAGCAAAAAATTTTTGTAGCTTGAAAAATCAGATCAGACTGAGACATAAGTTCATCTCGTAACTCGACTGATTTTTAAACCGTGTTCGTAGATAATTTTAAAAGAGTTTATTTACCCCATATAAACTCTTTCCCGATCCTATGAAGTGGTATTAGAGTGGATGATCTCAGTCCTGAACTAAACTCGTTTCAAAAACAATTTTACATTGGCATACTTCCACAAAATTTCAATGTTGTCCAAGGAAGATTTATGTCGATTGGATAATACGTATACAGGCTCATCTGACGGGCCAAGATGATGATATTGTGGTACGTTATCACTAAGATTATGAAGGTCAGCACAACCATAGCCATTTTAGATGGGGAACCTCACATGGTTGAGAAGCCAGATATGAGTGGACGGTCGAGGAAGCTAAGGGCATGCTTAGAAAAATTAAAATGTGTTCATCGGTCAAAGAAATGTGAGAGAAACTAACCCAATAATGTGAAGAAAATGACTAAATGAAGGTGAACAAGTTGACTGTTGCAATTTAGAAGTTCGATAGTATCAAGATGAGAGCTGGAGTGTCCATGGATGAGTTCGATGAGAGGTTCAACATCATAGTAATAGAACTAGAAGCTCTTGGAAAGAGTATACTAACATGGAGATTGCCCTAAAAGTGATGAGATCTCTTCTCAGATAGTGGGATGTGAAGACAGTAGCTGTGCAGGAGTCGAAAGATCTGAACAAGCTAGCACTACAGGATTTGTCGTTGATATGAAGGCTTTACGATTTTGAGCCAGAACAGATCAAAGGGAGAAAAATACAACCTCCCATCCAATGTAGGTTGTGAGGAATCAGACTTTTAGTTTATCATTAATCGAATTGATTTGGAAGGTTTTGCGCATGAAATCTGATTCCCCATTGTAATTAAGACGTTGCGTTATTGTTTAGAAACCAGTCGTAGCGAATTTAGAAAGACAACGCGGGTCAACGTTACTGTAGCTCTCGTCTGGTAGATTTTGAATCAGTAGAGATGACGTAGGCGTGACGCGTTGTTATCTGCTGGCAGTAGTAGCGTTTGAAGATGTTTGTTGCTGGCAGCAGGCGCGCTTATGCAAGAATCATAGAGGGAGCGTGTCAGGCCTCGTGCTTTAAACAGACAACACATGCGGAAGCTATCAAAAAATGGATAAAATTTTCGCTTTTAGGCCCGACGGTTTTAAACATATAATTTAAAATAAAACAATACTTAAAATAAGTTCCCAATTCATAAAACAACCAACAATAAAGCATACATAATTCAAACATGTATCAGACTCCCATACGGGTACAACAACAAAGCGCAGGGCATCCCCCTGGCTAACCGATACATATATATAAGTATGCTATATGCAACTGGGACACGCTAGCCACCTCCTGGGGCACCACCAGCTGGGTTAAAACCACGACCAGCTGTAGAACTTGGGTTTCCTGAAAACAACGCAACAAAGAAACAAACCAAGCCCCGGAGGGACATGGGGTCAAACCCCAGTACGGAGAGCAACAATACAACAGCAATAAACAGCAAGGAATAAAATGCAGATGCTATGCATGAGACACCGGATAGCAACGGAAGGCTCAACCTACAAGGGAGCTAAGGAACTCAAACATAGCTCAAAGAATCATCAACAACATACAGTGGCCACGAGGTGTGTTCACAGTGTGGTAGTGAGCCACTCGCCATGACACTACACCCACTTACCAGATGCATCAAACAACTCAACCTGCTGTTGCCTCGCCCATGAACT
>KV004041.1:19445-35662 GCA_001598015.1 Dorcoceras hygrometricum | reverse complement strand
CGGACCCAACGGCCCCGGGTCCAACAATGAACATTCAGTTCATCTCCACCACCGAGACTTCATCGTAACTCCGATCGCCGATCAGATCGGACCGATCGACTCAGTTTCCAAAACTGAATAATATGATCTGAAAAACCATTTTTCAGAACCCCAGTGCAAAAAGACCGTTTTGCCCCTCAACAGCGGGAAACCCCGGTTTGACCCCTGTTGACTTTTAGGAAGTCGCACTTCCCGAAATCCTCTTCTCGTGCTCAACACATTGAGCTGAGTATCCGTGCGGGAATCTCGAATCCAGTACTTGTGTGACCCTCAATGGTTCAGGGATACAGCTAGCCGTGGGTCCACAACCATTGTGGCTCCGGAATCACAATTCCGGACCCGCCCAACGGATCATGGTAAAGCGTCTAGCAACATCGCCCCATGATCCCCTAGGCATCACTGATAGTGCCTCAAGAACCAGTCGGTCGTGGTTAGCGTACAGTACGGTCCTTTCAATCCATATATCACGATCAGATCAACGACCATTGGTAAATCGAGAGTCGCTGTAGATCCGATAGCTATGCGTACATCTTGGAGATCGAATAGTGACATCGCGAGTTTAACTAGGTAAACACATTTACCTAAAACACTTCTAGTACTCTGGCCAGAGATTTATACACTATTATCCCCTCAGATAGCATAGGATATCCACGCATGTCTGCGAGCGGTGAATCCTCGACAACGATGCATCGACTCCTACATGCGTCGGGGTCTCACCCAATCCCGACGCCTTCTGACCCCAAGTAAGTCGGCAAACGGGTCAAAGTGAGACGCCTATCATATAGAGTCTCAATGACGTTTCGAGTCGTGAGGACAAATCAGTACAACCAAGACCTCGGACTTATCCACTCGACAAATGGTAACCACTTGGAAAGTCCGAACGAGGGTAGTTCGATAGATCACCAGGTCACTATCTATCTGCATGCTCAGAATATCACAATGTTCCCTACCAATGAAACATGGTACTTCGCATCGCAGATACTAGTCTCGAACTCGGGCGGCCTTATCCTCATTTTGACGGCCCAATCGACTAGGAACACGTTTAGAATACACAGCGACTATTAGATGTGTTTAATGATAGCCGTCATACCCACTATCACATCTAACATACGCTTCAGTGCATTCTAGGTCTTTACTCAACACAATTGTAAATCATTACACACATAATGAAAGTAAAGAATGCCATATAATAAAATGCGAATATCATATATAAAGATTGTAGCCGCCTCCCCTCCTCTCCACATACGCCGCCGCCGCCGCCCGTCTTCGCCGGAAAATCGTTTCCGGCTAATTCGACGAGGAGAATCCGTTCGTGCTGATCTCGTCAGTCCTTCTAGTGCAGGCTGACGAAGGAGTCTTGTTTCTGGTCGTGGACCGGATTGGCGATATCTACCGCAATCTACCGTGAAGAGCCGACGTTATTGTAACTACGGTTGGAGCCAGGCACAAGTGCCAGCAAGGTAGTGTTTTGAACACACTATGTATGACATAAAATTGTTTTGTATTACTCGTATTGATCGTCTCCCGGCTGTTAATTTTCTGTTCTTCCGCTGCCTCGCCGGGGGGCGTGATCCGGATCCCCAACACAGATCACTCAACCCGCTGTTGCCCACTCATGAGATGTGGTAGCTATCCACTCGGCTCATAGCGGCTAATAATAACCCTGCAGGGAGATGAGGAGCACGGTATTGCCGATCGTCCTCAAAACAGGCATCCTGGTACACACAGATTAGCATAGGGCTAACAAGATCTGAGCTCAAGTTGGAATGCGTGTATGCAATGCAACATCTTGCGACAAACAACACAAAACAGAGGAAATAAACAAGAACACATGAGCAAACACAGCAGCACAGATAAATATCCATGCTCATCACAACGCGGTAAAACAAGCTCACATATGTACCTTAGTTCTGAGCTACAATTACCACGACAAAGTCCCGAGAAATCAGATCCGAAACCTGCTAAGTCAAATAACAACACTAGCTCAGGGACGTAAAGCACAGAACACCAACTGGGAGCTACGAGCTCAACCCAACTCTATCCTACCCTTATAGCACAGCTAGCTCTAAACGGAGCCTAAAGGAAGGATCTAGTGCTTACTCAACATGTTACCGGAACGGAAGAACCAATCTGTCGAATGCTAACAGACTACACAAGGTAGCTTCCTTCGCGATCCTCTTCTGCCTAACCACAACCTTCAAAAGAGGTATAGAAGGAACGGTCTTGGTAAGAGGAGTCCAACGCTACCACCCCTGCTCCAAGCTACGCCGTATATCGCCGGGAATCGGAGAAGATAAGGTTAGATGAACAGTAACTAGGGTATCGCGACAGAGTTGCTCACGGGAAATATTCTAAGTGTCGGAAAGAGATAATCGCGAGACCACAGTCAAAGTCCTCTATATAAACCACTTAAGTCTCCCAAATCTGATGAACAGTAGCCACCGACAACACAGGCTCAAAGCTGGTATCAACTCAGATCTGAGTACCACTCCAGATCTGGACCTTACGCCAAAACAGATTTGAGACCTCGCTAAAGGACGTCACCCAGAAGTCCACTCTCCCTCGGTACACGTCATCACGCTAACCTCAAATCTGAATTGCTAAACGGCGTCGCTTCGCTCCTAGCCCGAACACTCAGATTTGACGCATGCAAACCAGTCAAATCTGAAATCCCTGGACCGCACCGGTCTACACCCAAGACACAAACCGGACCGGTCACGCATTACTAACCACTTTCGCAACATCCAATCTGGTTTCTCCCAAACGATGTCTCTTTACTACCCGCGCAGAACATATAACTATCGCGCCCGGAATAACGCGCGACAACCAAATTTCATCACTAGTCCCGATTACAATCAACCAGCGATGACCAATTCTCAAATATGATTACTACTCCGCATAACCAAAGCCGCTCTAACCACACGCATACAAACCCGATACGCACACCAAGCATACCAGCTCAAAGCTGGTCCATCCCAGATATGTCCAAGCCAGATCTGGTCTATACAAAACCCTTTTAATTAACTTAATTAATCCAAAAATCTTTCGGGTCTCACATTCCTCACCCACTGAAAATAAGATTTCGTCCTCGAAATCAAACAACACTCCAGAACTGCACCAAAACTCAACAATAACCAAGAGTTCGAAATAACGGGAAAAATCAACAACAGTCAACAAGCAATCTAGCTACCGGAGTACAATGCAAGTTCTACTCAAACAGATGTGACCACTCAAGTTGCATTTTCTCCTCTAACTCCCACGTAGCTTCTTCTCTACCATTCTTTCTCCACTGGACCATCACCAAAGTAATGGTCTTGTTCCTGAGCTGCTTCTCCTTTCTATCCAAGATCCGCAAGGGATACGCAACATAACTCGGAATTATATCTAGCTCTACCTCGTCTATTCTTAGCACATGCAAAGGATCTGGCTCATACTTCCTCAACAAAGACACATGAAACACATCATGCAATGAGGACAACTCTGGTGGCAACAAAAAACGATAAGTCAAAGGTCCGATCCTCTCCACAATCTCATAAGGTCCAACATAACGAGGAGATAATTTTCCCTTGAGACCAAATCTCATCACACTACGGAGCGGAGAAACTTTCAAGAACACTAGATCACCAACCTGAAATTCTAAAGGCCTACGCCTTCTATTCACATAGCTATCTTGGCGATCTTGTGCAACTTTCATACGTTGTCTAATCAGATCTACTTGGTCTCTCATCTGCTTCACAAATTCTGGAGAAGACAGCTGCTTCTCCACCACTTCTTCCCAACAGATAGGCAATCTGCACTTCCTACCATACAATTCTTCAAACGGTGCCACTAAAGTCCATCACAACAGCTCGCAATATATCCTCCAAAGTTTGGATAGTTCTCTCAGATTGGCCATCAGTTTGGGGATGATAGGCAGTACTCATAGCCAATCTGGTGCCCAAGGTTGTTTGCAAACTCTTCCAAAACCTGGAAGTAAGCCTCGGATCCCGATCTGAAACAATGGCCACAGGCACACCATGCAATCGCACCCCGAAATCTACGTACAGCTTCGCCATTTTCTTCAAAGAATACGTCATATTGTAGGGAATGAAGCGAGCTGATTCAAAAGTCTATCAACAACTACCCAAATGGCATCATATCCTCGGCTGGAACGAGGCAAATGGGTAACAAAATCCATTGCTACATGCTCCCAATTCCATTAGGGCACCTATAAACTCTGAAATAAACCATCAGGTCTCATCCTTTCAGCCTTAACTTGCTGACAGTTTAGACAACGGGCTACAAAATCAGCAACATCACTCTTCAAATCTGCCCAGCAGAAGTGCGGCTTCAAGGCATGGTACATCTTCCTTGCGCCAGGATGGACATTATGTATACTGCAGTGAGCTTCTCTCAAGATCTCCTCCTTCAAAATCAAATCAGATTTGTCACTACCAACCTGCCACAAAACTCTCAAACAACCTTCGACGATGAGACCAGAATAAACTCTTCCAGCTGTCCATCTCGAGCTTTCTGGTGCCCAAGGCTGTTTGCAAACTCTTCCAAAACCTGAAAGTAAGCCTCGGATCCCGATCTGAAACAATGGCCACAGGCACACCATGCAATCGCACCACGAAATCTACGTACAGCTTCGCCATTTTCTTCAAAGAATACGTCATATTGTAGGGAATGAAGCGAGCTGATTCAAAATTCTATCAACAACTACCCAAATGGCATCACATCCTCGGTTGGAACGAGGCAAATGGGTAACAAAATCCATTGCTACATGCTCCCAATTCCATTGGGGCACCTTAAACCATCAGGTCTCATCCTTTCAGCCATAACTTGCTGACAGTTTAGACAACGGGCTACAAAATCAGCAACATCACTCTTCAAATCTGCCCAGCAGAAGGGCGGCTTTAAGGCATGGTACATCTTCCTTGCGCCAGGATGGACATTATGTATACTGCAGTGAGCTTCTCTCAAGATCTCCTCCTTCAAATCAATCAGATTTGTCACTACCAACCTGCCACGAAATCTCAAACAACCTTCAGATGAGACAGAATAATCTTCCAGCTGTCCATCTCGACCTTTCAACTTTAGTTCATGGATATATGGATCTGTTCTATGAGCTGCCCTAATGTTCGCAACAATCTGAGGCTCAACTTGGAAAGAAGACACCACAACATAATCCTCACCTGGATAGAAACGGCAACCAGTAGTGCTCAAATGCTCATGATACTTCGAGATATAAAACGATGCAAGCATCGACACTTGAGACTTTCTGCTCAATGCATCAGCAATAACATTCACCTTCCCAGGCTGATACTGGATCTCGCAATCGAAATCGTTAAGAAACTCCATCCATCTAAGCTGTCTCATGTTCAAATCTGACTGGGAGAAAAGATACTGAATACTTTTGTGGTTTGTATACACCACAAATTGCTCGTCATACAGATAGTGGCGCCAAATCATCAAAGCAAAGACCACTGCTGCTAACTCCAAATCATGAACTGGGTATCAAGTCTCATGCGGTTTCAACTGACGAGAGCCATACGCAATGACTCGACCATGCTGCATCAACACGCAACCCAATCCACTGAGCGAATCATCCAACAAACCACAAAACCACCAGAACCTGAAGGCAAAGCTAACACAGGCGCTGAAGTTAGCTTCCCCTTGAGCAACTGAAAGCTATTCTCGCATTACTCCGTCCAAAAAAATCTCTTGTCTTTCTGGGTCAACTGCTTCATAGGATTAGCTATACTAGGGAATCCCTGGATAAAGCGATGATAATAGCTAGCCAATCCCAAAAAGTTACGAATCTTTGAAACATTCTTGGGATGTTCCCAGTTCACAACGGCCTCCACCTTACTAGGATCACCAGATATACCTTCCGCTGAGATGACATGCCCCAGAAACACTACTCTGTCCAACCAAAACTCGCTTTTGGAAAACTTAGCATACAGCTGCGAGTATCGAAATGTCTGGAGAACTAGCCTCAAATTCTCTTTATGCTGCATCGAAGTCTTCGAATACAACAAAATGTCATCGATGAACACAATCACAAACTGATCGATGAACTCACGGAAGACTCGATTCATCAAATCCATGAAAATTGTAGGGACATTCGTCAAACCAAAAAGCATAACCAAAAACTCATAATGCCTGTACTTCATACGAAACGTATTTTTCGCAACATACTCCTCTCGGATACGCAACTGATGGTACCCCAAACACATATCGATATTCGAATACACAGCCGAACCTTGAAGCAGATCAAAAAAATCATCGATCCTCGGCAAAGGGTACTTATTCTTCACTGTGGTCTTGTTCAATTGCCGAAAGTCGATGCACATCCTCATCGAACCATCCTTCTTCTTCAAAAACAATATAGGAGCTCCCCACGGAGACATACTAGGCCTAATAAAGCCCTTCTCCAACAAATCACTAAGTTGTACCATAAACTCCCTCAACTAGGTCGGTGCTAAACGATACGGGGCTCGCGAGATCGGAGCTGTACTAGGTACCAACTCAATGCTAAAGTCAATCTCCCTCCTCGGAGGAAAACCAAGAATCTCCTCGGGAAACACATCAGGGAAATTACGAACAACGGGGATGTCACTAAGCTCCACACACGATGTCGAAGATGCATCCAACGCATAAATCATAAACCCTGCGTTCTCCAACGGCAACAGGCCAAACATCTTCATAGTAGAGATCAACTGTGAGAACTAGAAATCTGTTAAGTATGATTTAATGGATAATCAGCTTTTGGATTAAGATTTGTCATGGACTTGTGAATTCTGGGTGTTCAGATTTGATTTAGAGTTGCACAGTAGTGAGTTGCACGCGAATTCAGCTGGTGTTTTTCAGAAGTAGCACAATTCAGACGTCAGTGTTCTACTGTAGCGTCAGCAGCTGAATAATGGCTAATCAACTTTTGGATTAAGATTTGTCATGGACTTGTGAATTCTGGGTGTTTAGATTGGATTTAGAGTTGCACAGTAGTGAGTTTCACGAGAATTCAGCTGTTGTTTTTTAGCAGTAGCACAATTCAGACGTCAGTGTTCTACTGTAGCGTCAGCAGGTGAAGTCTGATCAGTTGTTGATGGCACGGGAGTGATACGCTGTCGTGTTGTGAAAATCAGACGTCGCGCTAATGCAAGGAATCAGGTGTAGCGTATTTCAGAATTCAACGCAAGTCAGCGGTACTGTAGTGATTGAGTGATGCCTCGTTGTTTCGCTATTCAGTAGTAGCACTTGAAGAGGAACATATTGGCAGCAGAGGCGCGGGTGCGAGGATTAACGAGAAAGCGACACGTGTTGGTCAACTTTTTGGTGTTGACGGCTGATATTGTAGCACAAATCAGCATTTGCAATTGTGAGAGACTTGATTCATTCGAGTGACCAGCCGTTGGTTTGAGTGACCAGCTGCTGATAGTGAGGCGACATCGTTTTGATAAGTTGGAACGCAGCGTTTTGGGTATAACGCTTTGTGACCAGCTGCTGGTTGTTTCGAATGGAATTTATCATCAGCTGTTGGAGCGCTGCGGCGTCGTTTTGATTAGTTGGCGCAACGTCTGATGGTTGCTGCTGATTTCGTTGAGAGGAAAAGCTGGTTTTGTCGTAAGATCTCTACTATAGCATTACCTGACGACTGGTTTAGGGGAACAACAGCTGTTGTATGGAGATTTATATATATAAGTGTTGAGGCGACACTTAGATTATTTTGAACCCGATATTTCTTATTTCTATCTTCAAACCCTCGATATATACTGTTCACCCGAGCATTTCTTCCCTAGATTTCTGTCGATTCCAGCCGTTGTTTTGAATGATTTGGGTGGCTCTGAGCTTGTTTTGACTTGCTCTTTCGATTGATACCCATTTGAGGCTGTAGTTATACCTTTGAGAGGATCGCGAAGTAGTTCGATTATCTTCACCTGGTGAGATCTGTTAAGGTAGATTGAAGCTGTGAGGTACGAATTGAGCAGCTTTAACAGCTTTGAGTGTGGACATGGCTATATTTCGTGTTATGAAATCTGTTGAATTGATTATGTGATTTTACGTGGAACAGTTTGATGAATTGCTTGAGTTATATATTCTGTTTTCACGTATTGTCATTGTATGCATTTAGAATTGATTATTGAATGGCATTCATGCATAAATCTTGAGCCAGATTGATTGATTGATGTCCTGATTAAGAGCCACGTTGTGACTGGCCGACAGATGTGTCGTGCCTGAAAAGTCCAACGCTATCATCGGAGTGGTGACTGCCGGATTCGAGTGTCTACCACCGAGCTGTGATGGGATGACGGGCCCTGAAGATCACGTATCGATGATTTCCCGGTTGATACACCGTGGTATGGAGGCTCGAAGTGAGATGATTTTCCAGTCGATATGCTGGTCTTGATTACCGATTTCTTTGATAGCCTCATGCATTTCATAGCATTGATTTATAGCATGTTGCATGATTAGCTGTTTTTATGGCTCTTCGTACTGAGGCTTGACCTCGTCTTTCTTTTCCTGTTTTTGTGTTGTTTGGGTCTGTATTACCCATTTGCAGGATATTCAGGTAACCAAGCTAGACCGAGTGGAGCGCCAGCCGGTAGATCCCCATTTCATTGAGTCCCAGTTATTATTGTATATGTATTGAATCGGGGGAGTGCCCCGTGTCTTTATGTATTTTAGGGATCTGTATTTTGAATTGAGATTTGATGTTACCTGATTTATATGAGTTTGAGTTAACTCGTATTTTGAGTATTGATATTTTGAATGTATGTTTTGAGTTCAGGCCTATTTTATTTCGAAAAATTTTTAAGCCCGATTTTACGCTTCCGTGTTATGTGCTTAATTGTGCTGTAATCTTGAGTGATTAGCACGATGCCTGACATTTTTGGTATCAGAGCTTAAACTGGGATAAGCTCGCTTTCTTTTGATCACACTCGAGTCTAGGCACAGATTTGATTTTTGATTGACTCTGTGACTTACATGATTTTATTATCTGTCTCTTTGATATCTGCTATTACTCTTACCTTGAGTATTGTTTAGATGCCGCCAAGGAGAGGTAGAGGTAGGGCTACTAGACGTACCGCAGAGGAGTCTAGAGCCTCTGATAGTGATGAGGGAAATCAGTAGGTTGAGGATGTTACGAGACAGATAGCCGAGATGGAGCTAGCCTTAGCTAGGTTCCAGCGGACGAACCCTCCGACTTTTGCTGCTGCTGAGGGTGGTTCGTTGGCCGAGAGTTGGCTAGTGCAGATGGAGGAGCTGTTTGATACTTTGGAGTACACTCGTGAGAAGAGATTAAAGCTGGCAGTGTTGCAATTGAGGGATAATGCGCAGCGGTGGTGGAGAGGTACTTCCCATATCTTACGTGAGAGTGGGGCTGTGATTACTTGGGAGAATTTCTGTGTCGCGTTCCGACAGGAGTATACCCAGGAGTCCTACTATAACAGTCGTGAGAGGGAGTTTGATAATCTGAAGCAAGGGACGATGAAGGTGGCCGAGTATGCCAGGAAGTTTTCTGCACTTTTGGTGTATGTGACTCACGTAGCTAGCCAGGAGAGGATGAAGAGGAACAAGTTCATGAAGGGATTAAGGCCTGACATGTTCCGCATGGTGTTGTCTGGTTCTCCTGCGACTTTTGTTGACGCTGTGAATAGGGCGATAAACATTGAGGAGAGTCTGTTGGAGGCGGAGGCTCCGGTTCAGCCGACGTGGACGTGCTTTTCAGCCGGTGCAGAGTATGTCGCAATCGTTCCAGTCTCCTCAAGGGTCGCAACAATCGAATCGGCAACAGTTTTGACCTCAAGGGAAACAGTTCAAGAAGAAGGTGAATTCGAGTTTCGTGAGTTCTGGTAGCAGTGGTTCTGGTGGAATGTCTTGTGTACAGTGCGGAGGAAAGCATCCGACTTCGCAGTGTTGAGGAGTTCAGGGGTCTTGCCATAACTGTGGACAGCCTGGACATTTTGTTAGAGTGTGTCCTTTGTTGAGGGGACAATCTTTGGTTCCTTCGCAGCAGGGTTCGGCTGGTGATTCTTCACAGGGACCGCAGTTTCTTGTTCCGACCCAGCGATATGGATTTCAACCCCATGAACCGTCTAGGTCTTCTAGACCTCAGTTCTAGATACCTCAGCAGGCCCAGGTGAATGCCTTGACGAGAAAGCAGGCTGAGGAGACACCTGGTATGTTTATCGCAGGTATATGTTCTATCTTTGATTTTCCTGCGAGAGTTTTAATTGATACAGGAGCGTCATACTCTTTTGTTTCTGCATGGTTTGTGCATGAGTGTGGGTTGAGATTTACCCCACTGTGTGATGTCGTGTCTGTATCTACTCCTGCTGGTGGTGGGTGATGTCCCGTGAGGTCATGGTGGATAGTGTGATTAGATTTGATCGGAACGTGCTAGTGGCGAATCTGATTGTCTTGGAGATGAGGGATTTTGATTGCATCTTGGGAATGGATGTACTGTCTAGCTATAAGGCTACTGTTGATTGTTTCTATGGTGTGGTGAGATTTCGCCCCGATTCGGGTGAGAAGTGGGATTTCTACGGCACGGATTCGAGGTCGAAGATTCCACTGGTGTCTGCCATGGAGATGTTTAGTCTGTTATTGCTGGATAATGCTGGATTTATGATCTACGCGCTTGACGTTTCCCAAGAGCCACGATTGGAGTTGAGCGACATCCCGATCGTCCGAGAGTTTCCCGATGTGTATCCGAATGAGATTCCTGGATTCCCTCCGAGACGTGAGATCGACTTCAGTATTGAGTTGGTGCCCGGTACAACCCCGATTTCTAGAGCGCCGTATCGGTTGGCGCCAGCAGAGTTGAAAGAGCTGAAGGATCAGTTGAGAGATCTCTTGGAGAAAGGTTTCATCAGACCGAGTATGTCGCCTTGGGGAGCTCTGATTCTTTTCGGAAGAAGAAAGATGGGTCTATGAGGATGTGTGTTGATTTTAGACAGTTGAACAAAGCGACGGTGAAGAACAAGTATCCTTTGCCGAGGATTGATGACTTGTTCGATCAGTTGCAAGATCGGTCATATACTCGAAGATTGATTTGCGCTCTGGTTATCAACAGTTACGGATTAGAGACGCTGACGTGGAGAAAATAGCTTTTCGGACGAGATATGGGCATTATGAGTTTCTTGTGATGCCGTTTGGGTTGACGAATGCCCCAGCTGTTTTCATGGATTTGATGGATCGCGTCTTCAGCGAGTACATCGATCGGTTCGTGATCGTCCTCATAGATGACATCCTAGTGTATTCGAGGAGCATGAGAGAGCATAAGGAGCATCTCAGATAGGTGTTGCAGAGATTGAGGGACTCGCAATTGTACGCCAAGTTCGGCAAGTGTGAATTTTGGCTTCATAGAATTATCTTTTTGGGTCATGTGATTTCGGCGCAAGGGATTTCGGTGGATCCGAGTAAGGTCGAAGAAGTTCTTAACTGGGAGAGACCTAGGAACGTTTCTGAGATCCGTAGTTTCATAGGCTTAGCTGGCTATTATAGGAATTTAATCGAGAAGTTCTCTTCGATAGCCAGGCCTATGACTCAGTTAACACAGAAGGATAGGAAGTTTGTTTGGACTGACGAGTGCGAGTCTTGTTTTCAAACGTTGAAGGAGAAGTTGACTACTGCTCCTGTTTTGGCTTTACCGTCTGGATCTGGAGGATTTGTTGTATGCTCCGATACTTCTCTAAATGGTTTGGGATGTGTTTTGATGCAGAACGGGTACATGATTGCGTATGCGTCTCGACAGTTGAAGCCTCACGAGACGAGGTACCCCTGTACATGATTTGGAATTGGCTGCGATTGTGTTTTCCTTGAAGATTATGGCGACACTACCTATATGGTGAATAATTTGTTGTGTACACCGACCACAAGAGTTTGAAATATATCTTCACGCAGTCAGATCTGAATATGAGGCAACGTCGTTGGATGGAGTTGATCAAGGATTTTAACTGTGAGATTTAGTATCAGCCTGGGCGGATGAACTTAGTAGCCGATGCTTTGAGTAGGAAATCCCATCCATGTATGTTAGCATCTATGAGTGTCTCGAGAATCTACGAGCAGTTGAGTACTTCTGGTTGGAGATTTCAGTTGGGTGATCCGTACTGCATGGTTTCTTCGATTCGGGTTGAGCCGCATATTTTCTTTGACATCAAGGAGGCGCAAAGAACTGATCCGTATATCCATGAGTTGAGGATTAAAGCTCAGAGTGGTCAGTCTGATGATTTTTCTGTTGCTTCTGATGGATGTCTTAGATTTCGAGGGAGATTGGTGGTTCCGAACCTGATTGATTTGAAAGAGACCATCATGAATGAAGCACATTGTAGTCGGTACAGTGTGAATCTGGGCAAGAGAAATATGTACCATTCCTTGAAGTCTCACTACTGGTGGGCGGTATGAAGAGCGACATTTCTGGTTTTGTTGCTAGGTGTGCCAGCAGGTCAAGGCTGAGAGAATGAGACCTGGTGGATTGTTACAAAGTTTAGAGGTTCCTCAATGGAATTGGGAGCACATCGCCATGGATTTTGTGACTCATTTACCTCGATCGAATATGGGATGTGATGTGATTTGGGCGGTGATTGATAGACTTTCGAAGTCAGCCCATTTCATTCCCTATGATGTGAGGTGTTCGATGAAAAAAATGGCGAAGTTGTATGTAGACCATGTGGTTAGATTGCATGGAGTGCCTGTTTCGATAGTGTCCGATAGAGATCCAAGATTCACATCTCGATTTTGGAAGAGCTTGCAGGCAGCGATGGGTTCGAGATTGGCTATGAGTACAGCCTATCACCCACAGATAGATGGTCAGTCTGAGAGGACCATTCAAACTTTGGAGGATATGCTGCGTGCAGTTGTGATGAATTTCAATGGTGGCTGGCAGGATTCCTTGTCCTTAGTTGAGTTTTCTTATAACAACAGCTACCAAGTGACTATCGGGATGGCTCCATTTGAAGCTTTGTATGGTCGCAAGTGCAGATCTCCAATCTGTTGGGAAGAGGTTGGTGAGAAACAGCTTTCTACTCCTAAGTTTGTGCAACATATGAAAGATCAGATTTATTTCATTCGGGGTAGGATGAAGGCTGCACCAGATAGATTTACTAGATATGCTAATAAGCGACGTCGACCGTTAGAATTTGAGGTTGGCGATCGTGTGTTTCTTAAGATTTCTCCTTTCAAGAGTTTTATGAGATTCAGATTTAAGGGCAAATTGGCTCATAGATTCGTTGGTCCTTTTGAGATTATTTTGCAACATATGAAAGATCAGATTTATTTCATTCGGGGTAGGATGAAGGCTGCACCAGATAGATTTACTAGATATGCTAATAAGCGACGTCGACCGTTAGAATTTGAGGTTGGCGATCGTGTGTTTCTTAAGATTTCTCCTTTCAAGAGTTTTATGAGATTCAGATTTAAGGGCAAATTGGCTCATAGATTCGTTGGTCCTTTTGAGATTATTTAGCGGATTAGATAGTTGGCTTATAGATTGAGACTTCCTGATGAGTTAGGAGCGATATATGACGTTTTTCATGTGTCAATGTTGAGAAAATATGAGCCAGATCCTTCCCATGTTTTGAGAACCGACGAATTTGAGCTAGATTATGCCTTGAATTATGTTGAATATCCAGTGCAGATTCTGGATATGAAGGAGAAACAGTTGAGGAACAAGATAATACCGTTGGTGATGGTTAAATGGAGCAGGCATGGACGTGAAGAAGCTACCTGGGAAGTTGAGGAAAAGATGAGACAAGAGTGGCCTCATCCCATAGCAGCAGTGAACAGGTAACCTCTAGTTTGATTGAATTGCAGTTTAAGTGACTTTGCTGCTGAATTAAGATTCTGATTAGTATTGAGTTGTACTTGTCAGTAGGGCATGTTTATATTAGGAATGGTGTCTAGTATACTGTGTCGTGAATAAGCTATTTTGCTGTTGTGATTTTGATTTGATGACTTAACGGATTTTGAGGACGAAATCGATTTCTAGTGGGGGATCGTGTGAGAACTAGAAATATTTTAAGTATGATTTAATGGCTAATCAGCTTTTGGATTAAGATTTGTCACGGAATTGTGAATTCTGGGTGTTCAGATTTGGTTTAGAGTTGCACAGTAGTGAGTCGCGCGATAATTTAGTTGTTGGTTTTCAGCAGTAGCGCAATTCAGATGTCAGTTTTCTACTGTAGCGTCAGCAGGTGAAGTCTGATCAGTTGTTGATGGCGCGGGAGTGATACGCTGTCGTTTCGTGAAAATCAGACGTCGCGCTAATGCAAGGAATCAGGTGTAGCGCATTTCAGAAGTCAACGCAATTCAACTGTACTGTAGCGAGTGAGTGATGCGTCGTCGTTTCGCTATTCAGTAGTAGCGTTTGAAGAGGAACCGGTTGGCAGCAGAGGCGCGGGTGCGAGGATTAACGAGAAAGCGACACGTGTTGGTCAACTTTTTGGTGTTGACTGCTGATATTGTAGCGCAAATCAGCAGTTGCAATTGTGAGAGACTTGATTCAGTCGAGTGACCTGCCGTCGGTTTGAGTGACCAGCTGCTGATAGTGAGGCGACGTCGTTTTGATAAGTTGGAACGCAGCGTTTTGGGTATAACGCTTTGTGACCAGCTGCTGGTTGTTTCGAAAGGAATCTGTCAACAGCTGTTGGAGCACTGTGGCGTCGTTTTGATTAGTTGGTGCAACGTCTGATGGTTGCTGTGTTGGCGAAAGTGGCGGATCCGGATCCTGTTTCCCGGGGGCGCAGCGGAATTTTAAAATTTGCCCCAAAAAACGTTCAATATATCAAACTAATCAATAAAACTTGCATAGGATGTTTTATAGAGTGTCACCTTGCTGGCGTCTAGGCGCCTGGCTCCAACCGGATTCACAGGGAATCTGGCTCTTCAAGGTAGGCGGCGGTAGATCCTCCTCAATCAGGTCCACGACCGGAAACACGACTCCTTCGTCAGCCTGCACTAAGGCCTGATGAATTTGACACGAACGGAATCTCCTCGTTACGCTGATCGGAACAAGTCCGATCACACGATCAACGGCGGCGGCGGCACGGCGGCGCGACGGTGGAGGCGGCGGCCGTGAGGTTTTGGGAGAAGGGGGGCGGACGCTAGCTAGGTGGGGGCTAGGGTTATGAGAGTTCAAGTGTATTCATGTATCCCTAGCTCTCTTTTAATAAATAGGTGATGGGCTTGAACCGGCACAATGGACTTGGGTCAGGCCCAGGTCCATATGAACATTCGATTCATTTCCATCACCGTGGTTTCATCATAATCCTGATCGTCGATCTGATCCGACCGATCAACTAAGTTTCCAAAACTAAATATTATGATGTGAAAACAATTTGTCAGACCACCTAGTCCAAAATTACATTTTAGCCCCTCAACTTTGGGAAATCGCAATTTGACCCCTGTTGACTTTTAGGAAGTCGCACTCCCTAAAATCCTCCTCCTATACTCAACACATTGAGCTCAGTTTCCATGCGGGAATCAATCCTGATCGTCGATCTGATCCGACCGATCAACTAAGTTTCCAAAACTAAATATTATGATGTGAAAACAATTTGTCAGACCACCTAGTCCAAAATTACATTTTAGCCCCTCAACTTTGGGAAATCGCAATTTGACCCCTGTTGACTTTTAGGAAGTCGCACTCCCTAAAATCCTCCTCCTATGCTCAACACATTGAGATCAGTTTCTGTGTGGGAATCGTGAATCCAGTACTTGTGTGACCCTCAATGGTTCAGGGATACAGCTTGCCGTGGGCCCACAACCATTGTGACTCTAACATACTCTATGGTGCATTCTAGGTCTTTATCCAACACGATTGTTAAAATTATAACATAATGAAAATAAAGAATGCCATAAAGAAATGCGTATTTCATAAATAAAGATCGTTATACACTAGAGTCAATAAAACCCACACGCCACAAGTTGGCTAGTTGGGCATCTACTCTAAAAATATCCCACTTGCCCTATTGCTAATTACTCATCAGACGCAGTCCCATTGTTTCGTGATGTTTTACAAACAACGTTCCTGGCAAGGGCTTCGCAAGTGGATCAGCAATGTTGTCTGCAGAGGCGACTCTCTCAACTGCTATGTCACCTCTAGCCACAATATCCAGGATTATGTGGTATTTCCTCAGTATATGTTTGGATCTTTGGTGAGACCTAGGCTCCTTTGCTTGCGCAACGGCACC
>KV004040.1:2070-24295 GCA_001598015.1 Dorcoceras hygrometricum | reverse complement strand
TTTTCCTTAGTCATTGTAAATCATATAAATAGAATCTTAAGCTGCTTCATGCATCATTACTTTCAAAATCAAATCATATTAAGCGGTGCTCGCTCTCAAGAAGCCGAACAAAAATACTTTCAAAGTGTTTTAAAGGAGACAGGCGGTGTGCAAGAAGTTTACTGAATTCTCTGCTGTTCTTGTGTTAAATATACCAAGCAAGTAAACTCTGTTTGTTGCTCACTCAATAGAAAGCATATATTCAATTCTGTTTTATGATTATGTATGGTTTAAAGAAAAGGAAGATGGCCTCGGCTGTTCTTCAAGAAAACCGTAAAGTTCATGCTCTGTTTTTTTGAAAGAAGTTGAGTTACTGGATTTTAAGTTAAAGATGATTTAGAAAAGGTTTGGATGATGTTCTTCTAATGAATTCCTGAGTTTTTCAGTAATTTATTTGTCGAAGTAGCTTACAAGTAGCTTATTCGATCTTTTCCAGAAGTTTCATAAGATAGGTCGAAGTCTTTAGAGGAAGGTAACCTTCGTAGTTCATGGTTATCTGTATATTAAGAACAAGAGCTGGTTCTTATACTACTGCTGATAATGCCTTATCGAAAATGTTCTAAGTATGAAATCAGCAGTTTCATTTCTTTGATTGAAATTCAGCAGATGCTTCGCTTTCGCAAATTCAGCAGATGCTTTATAAAATCAGCAGATGCGTTTTATTTTCAAAATTCAGCAGTAGCGACTGGTTTATGTGAACGACATCGTTTCACTTTACATTTGTTTAAAAGATCTCGCGACTGGATTTTAGTCTTGCGACTGATTCCTAATCATTGCGACTGGTATTATTACTCAGCTGGTATTAGTCTTGCGACTGATACTATTCACTTCAGCTGGTTACTGTTCATTCTTCGTCTTTCATCAGCAGATAACGAAATTTCAGAATTTGATTCTCTTTTCAATTCTGAATCAGTTCCAATGAATCTTTCGACTTATCTGACAGATTCAATTAGCTAATTTATTCAGTTTTCATCTTCGCAAGCTTTATAAGGGAATTCTTTACAGTCCCAGAATATCATTTGAAAAGCAAAAACCAGTAACTCGAACAAAAGATAGAAAACAGTTTTTCACAAGAGAAAGAAAGAGCAATTACAGGTCGACGGATCTTTATACCCCTTCAACCATGAGCCATTGTGCTAAGACTGATATCAGGAGTTTGATCAAACGAAATGGACAATGTTTAAAGTATTGTCATAATTTTCCAGAAAATGAATGAAGAGCGCAAGTGTGATTTTAATCGCAGCTCTTAAGGATGTTTAAAGAAAATGTTTCCAGGATTGATTCATGTTTTTTGCTTTCTTACTTAACTTAGATTTCATACTTATGTTTACGCTTGTTTGTTCATAAGTGTAATACCAGTTCAGACTCCAGTATGCATTAGTTCAAGAACGATTGTACTATTTGCTTTTGTTATTCCAGATTTTACCTGCTGGGCCTTTGGCTCACTAGTTTTCGTTGAGTGCAGGTAATTCTCAGCAGGAGGATGGAGGGAAATGAACAGGATGGAAGGAATGTGTTTATCGTGGACGACATAGTTCTTTATTTCCTTCTAGTTCAAAGTTATAGCTTCTTTTTGAGAACACTTTTGTATCATACTGAGTATTCTGATGTAAGTTGTATCAAAACAAAATTTCAGAGTTTTGTTATGTTTTTAACCAGACGTTATCACACTACGAGATGCATTATTGACATATGATATAGTTGTTCTCTCCATTTCCGCACCATTGCCTAAGTTATTCTAGATTTCTTATCTTCGAATGCGAAGAATTTTATTATTCTCGTTTCAACCCAGATAGTTAGTAACGATCCATTCTCCAACGTTTATAACTCTTGATTTTATTCAATTGAGACCCAAAACTTATAATTATTCCGTCAAGAAAATGAGGGTCGTTACAAAATGTGGATGTGACGTTTCGCATGATGACAACCACGTGTCAATCATTCGACGGCGCAATCAATTTTTGAAATGATTTTGACAAAATCTCGAAATAATTTTAAAGATATTTTAAAATGATTTTGAAGTTTGACCGCGAGGGTAAAAATGTAAAAGAAAACTAGCGCCAAATGCTCAACACATCACAACCTTAAGATCTGTTTAATGTATCAGCAGGGGTGTTGCAAGATCTGATTCTGGATAAGTATCAACTATGTATATGTGACATCTGAGTGTATCCAGATCTCACATATTCCGTGGACTCAGCACTTATTACTTCAGATCTCTCGTTCCCCCTAAAGCTGAGATCTCCCAAGTCTGATATTTATCAAACCTGAATTCCACGACGTTCCCCCTGAACAGTAGACTCAGATTTTGACGAAACCAGAAGTTGTTCAACCTGAAAATTTGTTAGCGCACAGACAATTTAAGGTAGTTCTAAGAGACCTAATATGTTTCTAAAATAAGAAAACTTAGCGTCTGGTAGAGGCTTATTGAAGATGTCAGCAACTTGCTGCTCAGTCGACACATACTCCAGACTGACGTCTTTCTTTAGCACGTGGTCCCTTATAAAGTGATGCCTGATGTCTATATGCTTTGTTCTTGAATGCAGCACAGGATTTTGAGTGATAGCAATAGCACTGGTGTTGTCACAGAGAATAGGCGCTTCAGAAGCATCAATGCCATAGTCCTTAAGCTGGTGTTGAATCCATAAGATCTGAGCGCAACAGCTTCCTGCTGCTAGGTACTCTGCTTCACCTGTGGACGTTGCAATGGATGTCTGCTTACTGAACTAGTAAATCAGTCGATCTCCTAATAATTGACAATTACCGCTTGTGCTTTTACGATCAATCCTAAATCCTGCATAGTCTGCATCACTATAACCGATTAGTTGAAAGCCCGAGTCTTTGGGATACCAAAGACCCACATTGGAAGTTCCTTTTAAATATTTCAAAATTCTTTTCACAGCAATATAATGCGACTGTTTAGGCTCTGCTTGAAATATAGCACACATACAGATAGCAAACATGATGTCTGGTCTGCTAGCAGTTAAGTACAGCAGGGAGCGAATTATACCACGATATAATGATACCTCAATGGCAGATCCAGCTTCGTCTTTATCCAGTTTGATTGATGAGCTCATTGGGGTCGCAACAGCTGAAAAATTGTCCATGCCAAATTTCTTCAGCAGTTCTTTCGTGTATTTGGCTTGGTTAATGAAAATTCCATTATCCAGCTGTCGAACTTTTTAGCCCAGAAAGAACGTTAGCTCGCCCATCATGCTCATTCGATTTATAGCATGTTGCATGTTTACCTGCTTAGATAGCTCTTCGTACTGAGGCTTGACCTCGTATTTGTTTCCTGCTTTGTTTTGCTGGGTCTGCGTGCCCATTTGCAGGAGCTTTAGGTAACCAAGCTGGGCAGAGTGGAGGTTCAGCTGGTCGATCCCCTCACCCTTGAGTCCCAGTTATTTATGATATGTATTGAACCGGGGGATGCCCCGTGTTTTATTGTATTTGGGGATCTATATTTTTGAATTGAATTATGTGGTTACTTGTTGTCGGAGTTTGAGTTAACTTATATTTTGAGTATTGAGTATTTTGACAGTATGATTTGAAGTTCAGGCCCATGTTATTTCGAAAAATTTTTAAGCCCTGATTTTAAGCTTCCGTGATTATGCGCTTAATTATGTGTTAATCGATAGTAATTAGCACGGGGCCTGACAGTACTGGTGCAAAGGTTTCATCAAAGTCTTTTCCTTCCATTTGCCTAAATCCCTGAGCTACCAGTCTAGCTATTTATACCCTTTCTTCTTCAACGGGTATTTATACCCTTTGTTCTCCAACGGTCATTAAATTCACCTAAGGAAACAAAATCCTTTTTGAATATATGTTCATCGTACAACCATATATCCTGCTCCACCAATTGGTAAATTGTGCTTCGTCAGAGCCAAATTGTTGTCTTTCCATATTTGTGCAAACACCGTATAACGTCCTCTTTATACTGTGTACTATTTAACCAAAATAGGAATGACAATGTCTCCTTAATTCCAGGAAATTGTACGATTCAATCTTCACCATTGATTCTTTCCAATTTGAATATATGATCGTGTTTGAATTGGTTCGTCGTTTGCGCCTGAAATCTCTTTTCGTTAACACAGTTCTTTCTTTCTTGAGTAAGACAACTATCTTAACGCTGGTTTGATTAAATATGGTTGTCACATCTGAATGGATCAACAGCTGAAATAAATAGAGGTAGCTGTGTATTTGCAACATCTGAATAAAACAACTGAATGTAGCAACTGATACTGTTTTGATATTTGAACGCTCTGTTAACCCGAAATCTGAATACTCCCAATAAGTCACTTCTGATTCAAAGTAGCTTTATCCAAAGACTGATTACATCCACTTCTGAAGTACTGAGATATGAGATAACTGAATAGATACTGTTTACAACTGAAATACTCGAAACTGAAACAATAGATCACAAATTGTTACTCAAATCTGAATGCACTATGCTTCCAACAATAGATCTTCCACTGTAGCTCACTTCTGAATATACTGTTCCCGAAATCTGAACTGATCCAAAAGGCCAAATCTGTTTCAAAACATCGACCTGACAACAAAGAATGACGTCACGTCTTCTGAACTTCAATACACAGAAATGACGTCACTACTTCTGAATATTTCAAAATACTGGGAGGACGTCACGCCTTCTGAAAATCAACTTGATGTGTGATAGTCGACCCAAATTCTGAATTATGCGTAACTGTTAATGACTACAACTTACTGACTATCCATATTTTACTTTTGAATTCAGTACTTGTCTCATTTTTGTTATCACCAAAACTAATAAATTTTACCTTAACTGAAATGCATACGAGAATGATTGGAAGAAGAAATGGATGAAGTCGAACTGGTATATTTTGAACTATCTGAGCTAGAACTAGAACTCGAAGAGATTATCTGTATATCTGGCTGTACAAAGAAATCAACAAAACATTGAGCACTCTGACCGTGCTTAATAGCCTCAAAAATTCCTGTATGGACTGTCTCCATTTCCAAAACTGAATCTACAACAACTATATCTCGACAAAAAATTATAGGTGCCCACTAGCTGAAGATGTCCAAAAAGCGAAAACTGAACTAATTCTGTACAAATCTCAGCCCAGAGCCTCTGAACAATAGCAGAATAAGGTCGTCCAGAATCCAGATGTTGGACTGGTTCAATAAATATACAAATGGGGGCACGAAAGGCCTCTTAGGCAGCTGCTTCCTCTGTTTTGAAATACGTCGCACAGCTAACCTCGCATGTTTCGGGTCTACACCCTATACAACTTGCCAAGATCCGTCAATAAAGAGTAGCAACCTTACTGAGCTAGTTGAAGAAACGTTAGGATAAAATTGGGAATGAATCCCTCCACTATGTACACCAGCTCCTCCAAACAGTTTTGAACTAAAGGCCGTGTCCACTCCAATATGTGTTGCCTCAGTTTCTCAAGCAGATTGATTAGTGAAATGCTATGAGCCTCTGAAAGCAAGTCGAAAAACTCGAAGATATATAGTGGAAGTGGGCGTATCGGATTCAAAATTTTTATTCCTTGCCTCCAAAAATTTCCTAATCAACATTTCTCTGTACTTGGATGTTATATACAAGCGTCTCTGAACAGCTGTCTGTAGAGAATCTGTCTCAGCCATTTCAACATCTGCTCTTCCTTGGCTATGAGATCTGATACTGACGTCAAAGCTGACAAGCTACGAAGACTGAAAGAATAAAAGAATGAAATTTCTCATCTACAATGGCTTCTCGAATTTGTGCAAGAAACTCAACATCGGCAAAAATCAACACAAACATCTCTTTTGCTGGATTGCCCTTAATCTCCTCCACAAGGGGCGCCTTCCCTTTGTCCATAGGGTCAATCTTCGGAAGGGTGGCCTTGTACCAGTCCACTTCCTTAAAATAAATCCCGTGACCAAACTCAATATTTGTAGGCTCTTCAGCTGTGACAGATGGAAGCATCATGTCTTCAGGAATTGCTGCAAAAGGTCATCAATAGACATCGACTCCTCATTAGACATAGATGTCTCTGTAAGCTTCATAACCTTGCTCAAGGGTTCTGTGTCTTCAGAGTCAATAGCCTTATCAACTTTCTCAACCTATCTGTCTCCTCATCTTTCTTTGTTTCCTCCTCAACTGACTTCTCAGCGGTCTCCTTCTCAACTATTTCCTCCATAGCTGTCTTCTCCTTATCTGTCTCCTTCTCTACTGTCTCCATCTCTACTGTCTCCAATTCAGATACCTCCTCATCTGACTCTTATTGCAAAATCTATTTCCTTTTCAGTGCTTGGCGTCTTTGAGAGCTAGGGCTCTCAGCTGGTACAATAGAAATGGGTACAGTTTCTTGTACCACTGGTACAATCGCCTAAGTCTTTTCTGTGGGAGAAGCTCTCCCAACAGTTGTCCTCTTCTTCTTTGTAGCTGGTTCAGCAATAGGAGCTGGTCTCCTCTTTGCTGCTGCCTTAACAACTTTCTCCACTACTGGTTCATCCGACATCTCTTTAGCAGTGGTTGACACAGACTTTTTTTTAGCAACGTCAGTGCCAACAGTCTTGACAGTAAGGATCTTCAGAGGTGGGAAAGTCTTTACTCTCCCAAAGTCAAATCTTGGGCTCCCTGTAGTAGAACACAGATTTGAGGGGCAAACCCCTTGGATTGCTTCGAAGATGGAGTCACCATATTCTTCATAATGTTGAACAAAAACTTTCTCCAGTTGATTTTAATACCACAATAGATGGATATGAGCAAAAATTGTTCATTGGTTACGCATCAAAAGAACCTGCTTTGGCCATAACAATTTTCGCCAGAATATCATTCAACAGCCTGAATTCCACATTCATCTCCTTTTTCTTGCACGAAGTCTTAATCAGATCCCCAGTCGCAGAAATTGCTTTCCTTGCCTCATTTATCAAATAGTTAGGCAACTCATCCACAGTTGTCAGCCCTTCTGACGGTAGCTCAAACACACCAGCAAACTGATCTTCAGAAATTTCAACAAACTTTCCCTGTACCGTGCTTATCACAGCATTTCCTCGCACAAAAGCATAGGCAAAGAAGTTCTACAAATATTGTTCATAGATGACGGCAGAACAACCCAGAAACCCATGGAGTCCAGACGACTCTAGGGATTTGAACTTGAAACCATTCTCGTCAGAGACACTCAAAACTTAGTAAAAGTTAACTTGAAGAGCATTCTGAATGAATGAAGCAGCCATTGAAGTAGATTGATCGAAGACAAACGCTGAGAAATGAGATATCTGCAAATAAAGAGCACTGAAAGCACGAGAGTAATTTTTCTCAAGGTAAGTGTTAGAGAGAAATAATAGAGACATATAAAAGAGAGAGGAATATGAAAAGGTACAAGTAAACAGTGTGGATGTGACGTTCGCATGATGACGACACACGTGTCAATCATCCAATGGCGCGATCATAATTTGAAAATGTTTTTGAAATTTGACCCGTACGATTAAAAGTAAAAACAAAGCGCCATTTTGAATTCATCACAATCGTAGATTTTTTTTTCATGTTCCAGCTAGGGTACTTTCAGATTATAGCACATATAAGTGTCACCTATATATGCGGGTAAGCTGAATAGATTCAGATCACACGTATTCAGCTGACTCAGCACTTATTAACTCTGATCTTTTGTTCCCCATAAAGCTGAGGTTCTCCCAAATCTGAAGTTCACCAAAGCTGAGGTTCCCCATCGTTCCCCCTGAAATGAGGTCCCAAAGCTGAGGTAAACTAAAGTTGTTCAACATGCAAAATCTCGCACAGCAATAGATTAAGGCAATTCTAAGAGACCAAGAATATTTCGTAAATACGAAAACTTAGCGTCTGGTAGAGGTTTCGTGAATATATCAGAAACTTACTGATCTATTGACACATACTCCAGCAGGACGTCCTTCTTAAGCATGTGATCTCTTATGAAGTGATGCCTTATATCTATGTGCTTTGTTCTTGAATGCAGCACAGGGTTCTGCGTGATGGCTATCGCACTGGTATTGTCGCAGAAAATAGGAGCTTCAGAAGCATCAATTCCAAATTATTTAAGCTGGTGTTGAATCCATAAGATCTGAGCACAACAGCTTTCAGCTGCTAAAACTCTGCTTCAGCTGTGGACATAGAAATAAATGTTTGCTTCTTACTAAACCAGGAATACGGCTGATCTCCCAAAAATTGTCACGTACCACTGGTGCTTCGCCTATCAATCCTACAACCTGTGTAATATGCATCACTATAACCGATTAGTTGAAAACTGGAGTCTTTGGGATACCAAAGACCCACATTGGAAGTTCCTTTAAGATATTTTAAAATTTGCTTTACTGCAATATAATGCGATTGTTTAGGCTCAGCTTGGAATCTAGCACATATACAGACAACAAACATGATGTCTGTTCTGCTAGCAGTCAAGTAAAGCAATGAGACAATAATACCGTAATACAAAGATATCTCAATTGCAGTTCCAGCTTAATCTTTATCCAGTTTGATAGAAGCACTCATTGGGGTAGCTGCTGCTGAACTATTCTCCTTCCAAACTTCTTCAGCAGTTCTTTCGTATACTTAGCTTGATCGATGAAGATTCCATTCTCAAGCTGTCTAACTTGTAATCCTAGAAAGAACGTTAGCTCTCCCATCATGCTCATCTCGAATTTGTCCTGCATCAGTTTTGAAAACTTCTGGTTTGAATAAAGTCTTATCAACTGTGCCTATTACGAAATCATGATCAACGAGAAATTTTGAAAGTGTTTCATACCAAGCTCTGGGTTCTTGTTTCAACCCATATAGTGCTTTATCCAGTTTGTAGACCTGATCTGGATATGTATGATTTACGAAGCCAGGAGGTTGTGCAACATAAACTTCCTCAGTCAAGATGCCATTTAGAAAGGCACTCTTAACATCAAACGGAAATACTTTGATGTCTTTGTATGCAGCATATGCAAGAAACATGCGAATGACCTCTAATCTGGATACGGGAGCAAAGGTTCATCAAATCTATTCCCTCTAATTGTCTTAAACCTTGAGCTACTAACCTAGCCTTATTTCTAATAACAACACCATCCTCATTCAGTTTGTTCCTAAAGACCCATTTAGTTCCTATCACTGAATGATTAGTAGGTCGAGGAACTAACTGCCACACATTGTTTCTCTTAAATTGGCTAAGTTCATCTTGCATTGCATCTATCCAGCTTGGGTCTGCTAAGGCTCTTCTATCAGCTTATGTTCTATATGAGAATGAATGCTGAATTGAAGTACTCATGCATAAGCTGGCCTTGTGTGCGAACAGGAGAATGTACATTACCTATGATTTGCTCAGGTGGATGATTTCTATTCCACCGAAGATCAAATCCGATTGGATTTTCTCCCTGTTCCGCTTGGATATCTGGCTGTATTGCTTCATTTGATACCAATTGATAACTACTGTTGATAGCTTGTGTATCTGAAGCTGGTCTGGATACCTCTTGATGGATTGTATGATCAGCTCTCACATTGTCTTGTGCATTAGTTGTTCCATCATCTCTAGTAGCTGGTACACTGGTTGCGATCTGTTCCTGTACTTGGTCAATATTAGTCAAATCAATGACTTCTATGTTACCTGTCAGATCTGTTTGCGCATCGTGTGGTGTATCCAGTGCTGGCTGGTTATCAGCTGAATATCGAATATGTGCCACGTCATCACTTGAGTCATCAAACCTGGTTGATTCCAGACGTGAACACAAGTCATTAATCTCGCAGCTGAACTGGATCGAAAGATGGTTTTGTCGAATACAATGTGAGCTGATTCTTCAACCGTCAAGCTCCGATGGTTAAACACTCTGTAGGCTTTGCTTACGGCTGAGTATCCAAGAAATATACCTGCATCAGATTTTACATCAAAATCTATTAGATTCTTTTTGAAATTGATATGAATGAAACATCTGCATCCAAACACCCTGAAATAAGATATGTTAGGTTTCTTGCCACTCTAGATCTCATATGGGGTAACACCATGATTCTTATTAATCATAGATGTGTTTTGAGTGTAGCAAGATTTGTTAACTGCTTCAGCCCAGAATTTTTGAGAAATGACGGAATCAGAAATCATAGTTCGAGTAGCTTTTTTTAAAGTGCGATTTCTCCTCTCAGCTAACCCGTTCTGTTGAGGAGTTCTGGCTGCTGAAAGCTCATGCTGTTAGAGTAGATGCCCAACTAGCCAACTTGTGGCGTGTGGGTTTATTTTTTATAGACTCTTGTTCAAACAGTCTTTATATATGATATTCACATTTACTTATATGGCGTTCTTTACTTTCATTATGTGTGTAATGATTTACAATTGCGTTGAGTAAAGACCTAGAATGCACTAAAGCGTATGTTAGATGTGATAGTGGGTATGACGGCTATCATGAAACACATCTAATAGTCGCTGTGTATTCTGAACATGTTCCAGTCGATTGGGCCGTCAAAATGAGAATAAGGCCCGTCGCCATCGCCGCCGCCGCTTCGCCGGAAAATTGTTTCCGGCCTAGTTTGACGAGGAGAATCCGTTCGTACAGAATTCGTCAGTGCTTCTAGTGCAGCCTGACGAAAGAGTCTCGATTCTGGTCGTGGACCGGATTGGCGATTATCTACCACAATCTACCGAGAAGAGCCGGGTTCTTGAAATTCCGGTTGGAGCCAGGCACAAGTGCCAGCAAGGTATTCGTTTTGAATGCCCTATGTATGACGATTATTGAATTGTTGTTTTTCGTATTGATCGTCTCCCGGCTATATTCTTTGTTCTTCCGCTGCCCTGCCGGGGGGCGGATCCGGATCCCCAACACATGCTTTATTCCAATGTTTTCCACATAAGAGGATAGTTTTAGATTTAAAAACTCAGTACCTCGATCACTCCTTATCCGGTTTACAATACAAGATTTATCATTTTGTAAACATTTTAAAAGTTTTATCAGCTGGTCAGCGGTCTGATCCTTTGATTTTAAAAACACCACCCATGTAAATTTCGAAAAATCATCAACAACAACAAGGGTGTATTTTGTTCCCCCTAAGTTGGCTATGGGTATTGGACCAAAAAGATCCATATGTAAAAGCTCCAAGCTTCAGGCAGAACTATTACCGCTTTTATTTTAAAAGTAGAACGAATATGTTTTCCCAGCTTAAATGCTGAACAAATCTTGTCTTTTGTAAATTTTTTTTTTAGCCAAACCAGAAACCTAATCAAGCTTACTCTGGTGATTCATTCTCTGGTGCACAACCAGCTCTTGGAAAAGTCAGCTTCTAGGAAAATCTGTTCAGATCCCAGATGATCTCACCAGTTCACTGTGTAGGTATTCCTCGATCTGTTTTCTACTAATACTGTCACACCAACTGTTCACGTGTGCTTTTGAAAGTTAACTGTGTAACCATTGTCACACAGCTGACTTATACTAATAAGATTAAAACACAGATTCTCAACAAGAAGGACATCAGAGATTGTAATGTTACCATGGGTAAGCTTACCCTTACCCACAGTGTTACCGTGTGAGTTGTCACCAAAAACAATTTTGGCTCCTTTGCGTGGCGTCATATCTGATAACAACATTGGATTGCCAGTCATGTGTCTTGCGCACCCGCTATCCAGATACCATTTGTTTGAGTCCTATGAAGCTGTGTACCTGTTATCTTGCAATCACAAAAATATATTTTTGGTACCCAATTTTACTTGGGTCCAGATCGGATTACCCCTTTCGGGACCCATACTTGAATTACCTTAACAGTTTTCCCAGTATGGACGTGCTAAATTCTTGTGTGATCTGTTGAGCTTTGGTTTTGTACTTTGACCATTCAGATCACGCTAGGATAAACATTTATCAATTTAGCCTTCGTTGATCCATGCCTTTTGCTGGTTCAGAACAGACGACTTAGGTACAGCTTTTGCCTTATCCTTATCAAGTCTGTTCGTTAGCCAGCTAGGCTTACGGTTCTCAGGCTTGGTACCGTTTTTGCCCTTATGGTTCAGCTGTCCAGTGAACTGATCATCTTACTTGACCAATTCACAAACGTCATGTATCACACTGGCTTCGACAAAATTCATTTTCTTGAATTTATCACCAGCCAAATCTGATTGAATACATGTTTCCTCAGAGCTGCTTTCACCAAAAGCTGAAACCTAAGCCATATTTGTCATCTAATGGCTTCTGGGTTTCATGCAGCTTTCTTAAGGAAACCGAAGACTTAGTCCAGGAACTCATCTCATGATTTAATCTTTCATTCTCATATGAGAGCTCACAGGACTTTGCTCTCAAAGAATCATTCTCAATTTTCAGCTTACTTAACTCAGTTTAAACTGTCAGATTCCCCAAGCTGAGCAGTGCTTGGTTCAGCTGAACTATTTTTCAAACCATTGTTTTCAGCTTTAAGACAGTTTTTTGTACTCATGGACCATTTGATTAAGTGCATTGATGAGGTTCTCTCGTGTAAATTCACTATTAGAGAAATCGAATACCTCATCATCAGTGGTCTGGTTGTCCATCAATCAGTGTACTTCTTCTTGCTCACTCTCACTCTGCTTGATGTTGTGAAAAGAACCATACTCTAGAATTTTTTTTTAAAATCATGCGTGGAATAAATAAACTAAAAAGTATGGCTCGTTCTCTTTAAAACATTTCTCAACATCTTTTAAAACATAAATAAATGAATATCTTAAAACGTCAAATCACCAATGCTGTTTAAAAATCAGAGTATGAAAATAATACGGAAACGGAAATGTAAATAAATGTCTAAAAAGTGTATCATAACATAAATAAAGACATCATAGTAGTCATGGGGTACTGCTGCAACAGGCACTCAGAGGATAAAATCCACAGGGTCATCACCTGCACCATTTAAACCTAGTGAGCCTAGAGGCTCAACATGCTCTATCTTTTAAATAACAAGGTACATATAATAATCACATGCAAGCACATACGTGATAAAAAATACGTTAAATCATGCATGCATGGATAGTCGTAAAACATGGTTCGTAACATATCATAACATATCATAATCATATAACATACATAAGACATGATGTAACTTAACATAAAAACGTATGAGTTGTATCAGTGAATTGTGAGCAGGCATATGACTTAGTCAAAAGAACCAACGTACGTGGTGGTGCGGTTCACCCGACCTTACCTCGGGATTCCAAGAACCTCCTATGCCACTTCACCATGTCGTGATCACATGGATCCATAGTTTCGAAATACATTAAAACAGGGGATCCTCGGGTCCGGTATCTCGACTAGCTCCCATCATTAAATTTTGTCACAATTCACCTCAATCCCTCGGGTTTTTTCTCAAAAAAGAACATGCCTTTAATGTTTTATAAAATCTCATGATGCGTGCATTTCTTAAAATCATGCAATTTAAAAGCTTAGCCCGTCCATATATATTTAATTCTTTACTTTTAAAACATGAACTTACATAGAATACTACATATATAATTAAATATATATTCATGGGCTTTTACATTTTCTACTCTGGTCAAGGACTGGTTCAGGAGCCTAGCCCACTACTTCGCAGCCCAAAAGAACATAGACTTAACTTGAAATTGGAACTTAGCCTAATACTAGACTTGATCCATAACTTCAAATTCAACCTTTAAAATTTCTAAAATACCCCATCATTTACTAAAAATCAACTATTTAAAATTTTGGCCAAGTAAAGACCCATTGACCAATTTTGGCTAAATAAAATTCCAAAAGCCAAAATTTGACTTTAAAACTTGAAAATAAAATATTAGGTCCAACAATAATAAAAAGTTTGACTAAATATTTGACTTAAAAACATGTGACCAAAAATTCTTAAATTGGACCTTAAACTGTAAAATTAAAATAACAGGTGCAGAATTAAAATAAATTGGACCAAACATAAATCATTTTTACTCGAACCTTGACTAACCGACCCGGTCCAACCATGACAATTTAAAAAAATCACGCATGCTAAAAATCATTTTCTAGGCATTAATTGTCATGAAAATTGCCAAAAATATTATAAATCAAATAAATTTTAAAAATATTGGAAACATCTTAAAATATGCTTGAAACATCAAATAGAGTCATCCATGAACTTTGGCAGCCCCTAAGACTCAAAATCTCAATTTTCAAAAAAATGACCCGACGAGGCTCACGTCGAGCGACGAAACGGTAAAAATCATTAAAAAACCATTTAATAACCAAATCACTCCCTATTTCGATAATCCTAACTCAATATTCTAGTAATTAGAACAAACGAGACTCAAAAAAGATTCAGGATGTGACAAACCCGACGCCCGCAAACCCACTGTCCGCGCGCAGATTGCAACCAAGACACGTGCTAGCCATAAAATTCATAACTAATTCGTTCCTCAATCAAATCACTTCATGTTTGGACCTAAGTGACCCTAACTCCTGAAATAAACCTTGACCACACAGACTTCATAGAACGACTTACCAAACCCCAAAAACTCTACTATCGCGCACAGACAACAAGCCAGGACACGTGCTGATCATAAAATTCGTAACTAATTCATTCCTTGACCAAATCGCTTACCGTTTGGACCTACGTGACCCTAACTAGATGAAATAACTACAAGACCACCCTTGGACCAAACCATAGCCCCATGAACCGCCCATTCCCAAGCATATCAAGAATGAATCATTCATGTGTTGAAAATATGATGCATGCATGGATCTCAAACCTTAAACATAGATCTAATCAAAACACATACAAATCATGCACATCCTTTTAAAAAATAGTATACTATGATTTAAATGGGGAGAAAAAGAGAGATAGAACATGCCTTTAATGGAGAAAAAGAGAGATAGAACGTGCCAACTTAATAGTATTTCTGATGCCAGAGATCGACATTGTCATAGGATGGACTGGTTTACAGAGAATCAGGTGGTAGTCGACTTTAAGTGCAACACAGTACAGCTAAGTCCTTCGGGTGTAGAATCTTTCACATTTGTGGAAGCAAGGAACTTGTGGAAGCCACGATTTATATCATTCTTACAGGTAAGCAAACTCATTGATATTGGCTGTCCGTCATTCTTAGCCAGCGTTACAGTGATTACGGTGCAGGACGAGCCTTCTGTTCTGATGTGGAGGTTGTTAGGGTGTATGCATGTTTCCCGGTGACGTTACGGGGGTCCCATCTGATCGAGAGGTAAAGTTTTCTTTTGAATTTTTGCCCGATACAGTGCCGATCTCTAAGGCACCATATCTCCTTGTATACCGAAATGAAAGAGTTGAAGGAGAAGATTCAGGAGTTGCTAGATAAGGTGTTCATTTGCCCTAGTGTTTGTCCATGGGGCGCACCTATCTTGTGAAGAAGGACAATGGCATGAGGGTTTGCATCGATTATCGAGAGCTGAATTTGGTGAAAGTCAAGAACAAGTACCCTTTTCCTATAGTGGATAACCTCTTCCATCATTTGCAAGGAGCTTCGATATTCTCCAAGATAGACCTCCGCTCGAGCTATCTTCAGTTGAAAGTTATTGAATCATTTGGGCATAAGATGGCATTCAAGACTCTCTATGGCAACTATGAATTCTTGGTGATGCCCTTTTGGCTAACCAACGCCCTAGAGATCTTCATGGATGTCATGAACCGTGTATTTTAGTTGTATCTTGATCAGTTTGTCATTGTCTTTGTTGATGACATACTCATCTATTCACAGAGCAGAGAAGAGCATGGCCAGACTTGAGTACGATACTGGGAGTTCTGAGGGAGCATAGGCTTTATGCAAAGTTCATCAAGTGCGAGTTCTGTCTAGAGAGGGTCATATTCCTTGGACACACCATTTCTAGCAAAGGAGTGGAGGTTGATCCTTACAAGGTTGAGGCAGTTAGAGAGTGGGCAGTACCGAAGAATGCATCAGAGATCGCAGTTTTCTTGGGTTAGAGGGTTAATCTCGGAAATTCATCGAGGGCTTCTCATCCAGTTCAATTCCCTTGACGGTGATGAAAAATAAGAACGCCAAGTATGTATGGATCCCGCTAAGGAGGCTGACCAAGACGCGACGTTGATTACAGGTAATCTTGCACGTTTATTTTAAGCTTCTGTAGATTTGAGATAGCCTTGGTTGCTGCCTTATTATTTGAACCATAGCTCCTGTATGTTTGTGCGAACATATTTCGTTGTGTATGCATATTACTTGAGTGCAGACAGAGTATTGGCTTTAGGTGTAGCCACCAAAGACCTATTCAATTCAGGGGCTACTCATTCTTTTATTTCTGATGCATTTGTGTTAAGCAAAGGCATTGCTGAGGAGGGTTTGACAGAGGAGTTGCAAGTTACGATCCCTTTTGGAGAGGTTTTGAGCACGGGTAGCCTCGCCCAGAATCTCGAGGTGGTGCTGCAAGGCCACACTATGCGTGCCAACTTAATAGTATTTCTGATGCCAGAGATCGACATTGTCATAGGATGGACTGGTTTACAGAGAATCAGGTGGTAGTCGACTTTAAGTGCAACACAGTACAGCTAAGTCCTTCGGGTGTAGAATCTTTCACATTTGTGGAAGCAAGGAACTTGTGGAAGCCACGATTTATATCATTCTTACAGGTAAGCAAACTCATTGATATTGGCTGTCCGTCATTCTTAGCCAGCGTTACAGTGATTACGGTGCAGGACGAGCCTTCTGTTCTGATGTGGAGGTTGTTAGGGTGTATGCATGTTTCCCGGTGACGTTACGGGGGTCCCATCTGATCGAGAGGTAAAGTTTTCTTTTGAATTTTCTGCCCGATACAGTGCCGATCTATAAGGCACCATATCGCCTTGTATACCGAAATGAAAGAGTTGAAGGAGAAGATTCAGGAGTTGCTAGATAAGGTGTTCATTTGCCATAGTGTTTGTCCATGGGGCGCACCTATCTTGTGAAGAAGGACAATGGCATGAGGGTTTGCATCGATTATCGAGATCTGAATTTGGTGAAAGTCAAGAACAAGTACCCTTTTCCTATAGTGGATAACCTCTTCCATGATTTGCAAGGAGCTTCGATATTCTCCAAGATAGACCTCCGCTCGAGCTATCTTCAGTTGAAAGTTATTGAATCATTTGGGCATAAGATGGCATTCAAGACTCTCTATGGCAACTATGAATTCTTGGTGATGCCCTTTTGGCTAACCAACGCCCTAGAGATCTTCATGGATGTCATGAACCGTGTATTTTAGTTGTATCTTGATCAGTTTGTCATTGTCTTTGTTGATGACATACTCATCTATTCACAGAGCAGAGAAGAGCATGGCCAGACTTGAGTACGATACTGGGAGTTCTGAGGGAGCATAGGCTTTATGCAAAGTTCATCAAGTGCGAGTTCTGTCTAGAGAGGGTCATATTCCTTGGACACACCATTTCTAGCAAAGGAGTGGAGGTTGATCCTTACAAGGTTGAGGCAGTTAGAGAGTGGGCAGTACCGAAGAATGCATCAGAGATCGCAGTTTTCTTGGGTTAGAGGGTTAATCTCGGAAATTCATCGAGGGCTTCTCATCCAGTTCAATTCCCTTGACGGTGATGAAAAATAAGAACGCCAAGTATGTATGGATCCCAGAGTGCCAGCACAGTTTTGATACCTTGAAGAAAGTTAGTGTCGGTATTAACTATGCCATCAGGGCAAGGTTACTATGTGATCTACACCGACGCGTCTAAGCTAGGACATGGTGCAATATTGATGCAGAATGACATGGTAATTGTCTATGCCTCCAGACAGCTGAAAACACATGAGAACAACTATCCTACTCATGGTCTCAAGCTAGCAGCAGTAATTTTTGCACTCAATATTTGGAGACACTACCTATATGGGGAAAAGTGCAAGATCTTCACCGACCACCAGAGCCTCAAGTATTTCTTCACTCAGAAGGGACTGAGTATGAGACAGCAGAGATATCTGGAATAATGAAGGAGTATGACTGCGAGATTAACTATCACCCGGGGAAGGACAATGTGGTGGCTAATGCTCTGATCGGGAAGACAATAGTGATTGCACATCTAGAATTTTTGAGGCCTTTGCAGGAAGAGATTCCGAGTTTGGGTTTAGAGGTCTACACAGCTGGTAGAGCACCGAGGTTGAAAATATGACTTTAAAGTATACAGTAGCAGACCGAATCCGTAGTGGACAGACGAATGATGAACAGTTGCAGAAGTGGAGGTTGAGGGATGAGTTGAAGGACCGTGGGCTCCACACCAGGAGTGATGGGATCGTAAAGTACCGAGAATGATTTTTGATCCATTTAGGGGATTCATTGAGAAATTTGATCATGTCAGAGGCTCATAAAACACCATATTCCATTCACCCTGGGAGCACAAAGATTTTTAAGGATCTGCATTAGTTGTATTGGTGGCCAGGCATGAAGCGTGTCAGCAATCTCCTATTGTCTGAGTGTTTTACATGCAAGCAGGTCAAGGCCGAGCATCAGAGACCAGCTGGGTTACTGGAGCCACTCACCATTTCCACTATGGAAATGGGAGAACATCTAGATGGACTTCATCATGGGAGGATAGTCAGAGCCTCAAATTCCATTTCGGTGATTGTGGACCGTCTTACCAAGTCAGCACACTTCTTGAAAGTTAAGACCACCTTCACTGTGACACTATGCCGATTAGTATATCCAGGAGATAGTTAGACTGCATGGGATACTAGTCTCGGTTGTATCAGACTGAGACACTCACATTACATCAGCTTTTTGGTGGAGTCTTCACGCTTCTATGGAGATGAAGCAACAATTAAGCACTGCCTTTCGTCCTCAGATTTATAGACTGACAAAGAGAGTGAACCAGGTACTAGAGAATCTGCTGCGAGCTTGTGCTATTGACTTTCAGATGACTTAGGAAGCCAAGCTAACTCTAGTAGAGCTACTGCGAGCTTGTGCTATTGAGGCACTCTATTGAAGGAGGTGCAGATCACCCATACATTGGGATGAGGTAGGAGAGCGGATAAAGCTGGGCCCGAGATAGTTCAGCAGACAAAATATGCAATGATGAGGATCACAGATAGGATGAGCACTGCCCAGATCCGATAAAATAATTATGCAGATTCGAGGAGTAGAGACTTGGAGTTCACATTCTGAGATCACGTTTTTGTGAAGGTTGCTTGTATGAAGGGCTTGATGAGATTTGGAAAGACAAGGAAGCTAGCACCCAGATACATAGGACCCTTCGAGATATTAGACAGAATGGGGACATTAGCTTACCGTGTAGTTTAACCATCGAGCCTAGCAGCAGTACCACAATGTCTTCCATATCTCTAGGCTCAGGAATACATGTCGAACCCCTCAAATGTTTTGCACTTCGATCTGTTGCAGCTATCACAACCGCTAACTTTTAAGAAGAGATCCGTGCAGATTTTGGATGGATAGGATTGGAAGCTGTGGAATTGGACCATCCCAATGGTCAAGGTATGTGGCTGAACCATTCATAGAAGGAAGCTACATGGGAGGTGGAGGCAAATATCAAGGAGCGCTACCCTGAGATTTTCGATAAGTGTAGCATCCGCAAATTTCGCTCGTAAATCGCATGCTTTGATATTATATTTTTTGTAGTATTATTATTTTCACCCCATGAGCATTCTATTTAATTTATTTAAATTTTTTGACGATGTTGAATTTATACTTTCTCTAGTTTGATGCTGCGAAGCCGGAAATGAGAAGATGGGAGCACCGAAGTAAAAGTGATTTTATAAAAAATAATTATTATTGAGCTCACCATTTGTATGTTAAGAAACTTTCTATGTATTGGGGTTAAATTTATAAGCCTTTAAGTTTAATTTCAAAACTTAGAAATTAAAGAAGGGGATTAGGAGATTATTTAAACTTGAATATCACTTTTATTAGTTAATTGACACCTTCTATTCATTATAACTTTTATCATTTTTATCAACTTTTATACACACATCTTATATAAAATTTAAAACAAATAATCCCCTCTTTTCCCTAGCACTATTTATCGGCCACCACCCCACTTCCACACTACATCATTTAAAAAAAAGGGTTTCCCCTCCTTCTCCCCATAGCCGCGGCCTCCCCCAACCTTTTTCCATCAATTTGAAGCTCAAGATTTACTTTCCTGTGTTTTTTCTTGGTGCTCCTTGTCAGGCCCGATGCTTACAAACACAGACACAACACGCAAAACTCGGAAGCTTAAGAAAAGTGGCTTAAATTTTTTCTTTTAACCTGAACTTAAAATACATTTTTCGACACTGGCGTATACTCAAAATACGGTTTCGAATGAAAGCCACAACATAATACGCCAACGAAAACAAATATATACATGCCTCCAAATAAGTCAATACACAACAACTACACAGGGAATCCACTGACAATGACTCGATATAGCATATGTGTATATAACTAGGAACCCACACCTGAGACTTCAACAGCTGCCTCACTCACGGACCAGCTGATCTACCTGAAAAAGGCCAGCATTGGCCAACACACGGCCAAAGCAGCCCCTATGAAATCAAACGAGGTTAAACCTCAGTACAAAGAGCAATCAACAACCACGACTGGAGGTACAAAATAGCAGACACGACTCCACAGCTAAACATCTGGAGATACACAACAGCAGTGGCCACAGAGCGTGGGAGGACGTCGTAGCTATCCACTCGTCCCAACACGCCGTACCAGGAGCAAAGGTAGAACAATTAAACTCGCTGGTGCCCTAGATCATGAGCGTGTGGGAAATACCCACTCCGTCCCATAGCAGCATAACAGAGAGTGTGGGAGCTACCCAATCCGTCTCATTATAGCGTAATCGAGAGTGTGGGAGCTACCCACTCCGTGTCACGACGTCTCAAAAGAAAGCTACCTGATACTCGCAGATTGGAAACAGATGGCCAACATAGATAACAAGAAGGCTCACAATAAGGAACGACTAGCAGAGATATAGCGAGGAAAGAGCTCAACAATAAGCTGCTAGCATGGATAACTAAGGAGAAGCCCAATTCACAGAGCACATATGAATGGCAAGGGAGGAGCTCAACTTTCGAAATAGCATGTGTCAGGCCCCGTGCTAATTACTAACAATTAACACATAATAAGCGCATAAACACGGAAGCTAAAAATCAAGGCTTAAAAATTTTTCTAAATACTATAGGCCTGAACTTCAAATCATACATTCAAAATATTCAATACTCAAAATATGAGTTAACTCCAACTCATACAACACGTAATCATAAAATATCAATTCAAAAGACAGATCCCCAAATACATGATAACACGGGGCATCCCCCGGTTCAATACATATCATAAATAAACTGGGACTCATGGATGCGGGGATCGACCAGCTGAACTTCCACTCTGCCCTGCTAGGTTACCTGAAACTCCTGCAAATGGGCACGCAGACCCAAACAACAAAAGCAGGAAAACAAGTACGAGGTCAAGCCTCAGTACGAAGAGCTATCAGAGAAGATAAACATGCAACATGCTAAAGATCAATGCTATGAATGCATATGGTTGTCAAGGAAAATCGGTCAGCTAGGCCAGTGCATCAACCGGCAATCAAATCAAGTCGCCTCTATACCACGGTCTATCAACCGGGAAATCATCGGTCCGTGATCATCAGGGCCCGTCAGCCCATCACAGCTCGGCGGTAGACACTCGTATCCGGTAGTCACCGCTACGACGATAGCGTTGGACTTTTCGGGCACGACTCAACAGTCGGCCAGTCACAACGTGGCACCCAATCAGGTATCAAATCAAATCTGTACATCAGGCTCAAGATGTATGCATGAATGCCATTCAATATCCAAGCTAGATGCATACAGTTCATAATACGTGAAGAAAAACATAACTCAATCAATTCCAGCATGTACAGTGACGTAAACCACATAACAGCAATTCACAACATCGAAAGATAGACATGTTCACGCTCAAGCTGCTAAGGGGCCGCTCAATCGTACATTTCCTCTTCAATTTACCTATCAGATTCCTCCTGGCTCAAATCACGCAGCAGGAAACTTCCTGAAAGCTGAAATCCAAAAGCTCACGCTAGCAGAAGAACGCACGCACAAACTTTTCTCAAAATCTTCGAAGTCCAGCAGCTTCGCGTTTCCACTTCCAGCGCAATTCAATCGTCTCAAAAGGGTAGCAAACAAAAGAGCTAAGCAAGGGGAATTCAGCGCCACAAAGATCTCGAAAAACAAAGGCTGGATGCGATGGAAATCTAGGGAAGAAATGTCTCGGTGAACAGTAGCTCGACGAGGGTTGGAGAAGAAGATAAGAAATG
>KV004039.1:12653-27206 GCA_001598015.1 Dorcoceras hygrometricum | reverse complement strand
CGTGTCATAGTTATATTGTTTTGATTAGGTTGTGCTGTATTAAATCAGTAGCAATGGTTGTATATTATCTCAAATAACAGCTGTTGTAAACCGCAATTGCAAAGTTATATGAAATACCCTGTTTTCCGCATATGTTTTAGCAGTAGCGCGCACAATTGAGTAACTGTTGATCTTTGTTTTGTGTTTCGTTCCTTTGAGTTATAAGAGATGCAGCTTATAACAAATCTTCTTTTAGCTCTTCTTTTATTCGAAAATTTTTGTTTACCCCATTTCTCGTGGCCCCGTTGGGTTTGGGTGTCACAAGTAGTAGCGTGAACAGATGTCAACGCAAGTCAACGGAGATGTGAGAGTGTAGCGAGTAGCAGCTGTTCGTGTTAGCGCGCGGGTGCGAGAAGATGCCACGTGTTGGTCAACACGTCTGAGTTGACTGCTGGTTGTTAACGCTATTCAGATGTTGCTAGCGAGGGAGAGAGATCTGTTCAAATGTTGCTAGTGAGGGAGAGAGATCTGTTCAAATGTCACTACAGGGAGAGATCTGTTTCAACTGTGGAAGCTATGCTACGTCATTTTGATTAGTTGGTGCAACGTCGTTTGCTGTGGAGTTAGTAACTTGTTTAGACACTTGGACCATATCAGCATAGCCAGTTGAGGGCGAAAGATGGAGTCAGCTTTGAGAGGACTTTTGCTTTAGTATAAGCAGAGATCAGAATTGCTTAGAACAATAGTGATTCGAGGATTTATATACCAAGTGCTGCTCAACACTTAGCGTACTTTGAAGCCGATATTCCTTATCGTTTTCTACAGTAAACCCTCGATAGTTACTGTTCATTCGAACCCTTCTCCGGTAGATTGCCGTCAATTTCCGCCGTTGTTTGGAGCGATATTTGTGGCGCTGAGCTCGTCTTGAGTAGCTCTTTCGATTGATACCTGTTAGGAAGCTCGGTTCGAGGTTGGAGAGGGTACGCGAAGAAGCTGTGAGTTGGTGGGTTTTCGCGACAATTGAGTAGAGCATTCTCCTGTGCGTGTGAGCTTCTGGGTAAGTGTCCCTTGCTGTTTTAAGCTTAGTTCTAGCTGTTAGACGCTGCTGTGATAGATAGAACCAGATTTGAGTTCTTGACCGTAGGCAGTATGTTGTAGAAGCTAGGATTTGAGCTGAATATTGAGATGCTTTGACAGATTTAGCTCCCAGACAGTTCCTCCTGTTGTGTGTGCCGTGACCAGGGAGGAAGGAGTTTGAGCAATTGAAGCTGTCGTGCTTGAGTAAGATCTGTTGAGTTAGAATTTGAGAATTGAAGGTACGAGTTGAGCTTTTGTTAACGGCTTAGACATAGCGTGCTAGTATTTGAGGCATGAAATCTGTGCTATATGAATTCTGTGATTACGTGATAGTTTGAATGAATTGATATGTTCTGTTTACGCATTATATGCTTGTTGAATCAGATGTGAATTTCTTGGAATTCATGCATACATATTGAGCCATTGATCGATTGAGAACTTGAGATAGAGCGACGTTGTGACCGGCAGACAGATGTGTCGTGCCTGAAAGGTACAACGCTATCATCGGAGTGGTGACCAATTGATTGGTTGTGTCTGAAAACCACCTAGCTGTGATGGCTGACAGGCCTGATGATAACGGACCGATGATTTCCCTGGTTGATACACTGTGCGGGTATAGAGGCTCGATTGAGATTACTGCCAGCTGATTTGCAGGCCTTTATGACCGATGTTCTTTGACAGCCACATTCATTCATGACTTAGAATACTGCATGTTTATGAATTGCTGTTATATTAGTGCTCATTCGTACTGAGGCTTGATCTCGTATTCTTTTTCCTGATTTTGTGTTGTTTAATTCATGCATACATATTGAGCCATTGATCGATTGAGAACTTGAGATAGAGCGACGTTGTGACCGGCAGACAGATGTGTCGTGCCTGAAAGGTACAACGCTATCATCGGAGTGGTGACCGATTGATTGGTTGTGTCTGAAAACCACCTAGCTGTGATGGCTGACAGGCCTGATGATAACGGACCGATGATTTCCCTGGTTGATACACTGTGCGGGTATAGAGGCTCGATTGAGATTACTGCCAGCTGATTTGCAGGCCTTGATGACCGATGTTCTTTGACAGCCACATTCATTCATGACTTAGAATACTGCATGTTTATGAATTGCTGTTATATTAGTGCTCATTCGTACTGAGGCTTGATCTCGTATTCTTTTTCCTGATTTTGTGTTGTTTGGGTCTGCGTTGCCCATTTGCAGGATCTTCAGGTAACCAAGCTGGACAGACTGGAACCCCAGCTGGTCGATCCCCTTTTCCTTGAGTCCCAATTATTATTATTATGTAATGATCCAGGGGATACCCTGAGGTTATATGTATTTGGGGGATCGTTGTTGATTTGATTTGTGATTGCCTGTCGTTGTATGAGTTTTGATTTAACTCGTATTTTGGTTATGATTATTTTGAAGATATGATTTGGTTCTGGCCCAACTTTATTTCGAAAATTTTTAGCCCTATTTTATGCTTCCGCGTTTATGTGCTTAATTGTGCTATTAATCCATGTTAATTAGCACGGGGCCTGATACTTTTGGTATCAGAGCTTAAAATGGGATAAGCTCATTTTTCTTTGAACACACTCGAGTCTAGGCACAAAGTTTGGATTTTATTTTGATTGACTCTGTGGCTTATGTGATTATGTTACATGCCTCTGTGATTATCTGCTGTTAGTTCTTACCCTGATATTTGTTTAGATGCCGCCGAGGAGAGGTAGAGGTAGGACTGCTAGACGTTCCGCTAAGGAGTCTAGGGCCTCGGATAGTGATGAGGGCATTCAGTAGAATATCCCTTTGCGTCGTTGAGAGAGACAGGCAGAGGTGGAAGATGTGACGAGACAGATTGGCGAGATGGAGTTAGTTCTAGCGAGGTTTCAGCGGACAAATCCCCCGTACGTTCGCAGGCGCCGTAGACGTTCCGCTGAGGAGTCTAGGGCCTCGGATAGTGATGAGGGCATTCAGCAGAACATCCCTTTGCGTCGTCGAGAGAGACATGCAGAGGTAGAGGATGTGATGAGACAGATTGGCGAGATGGAGTTAGTCTTAACGAGGTTTCAGCGGACGAATCCCCCTACGTTTGCGGGCTCCGAGGGAGGTTTGATGGCTGAAGTTTGTCTAGTTCAGATGGAAGAATTGTTTGATACTTTGGAGTACGCTCTTGAGAAGAGATTGAAGCTAGCGATGTTGCAGTTGAGAGATAATGCACAGCGTTGTTGGAGAGGTACTTCCCGTATCTTGCGTGAGAGTGGGGCTGTGATTACTTGGGAGAGTTTCTGTGCAGCGTTTCGATAGGAGTATACCCCAAAGTCCTACTACAACAGTCGTGAGCTAGAGTTCGACAACCTGAAGCAAGGAAATATGAAGGTGGCTGAGTATGCCAGATAGTTATCATCGCTTTTGATGTATGTTCCCCATGTAGCTAACCAGGAGAGGACTAAGAGGAACAAGTTTCTGAATGGTTTGAGGCCTGATTTGTTCCGGATGGTGTTGTCTGTTCACCTGCGACTTATGCTGAAGCCGTGGATCGGGCTGTAGATATTGATGAGAGTTTGTTGGAGGCACAGGCTCCGTTTCAGCCGTTGGTGGGGCGCTCTTTTCAACCGGTGCAATATGTTTCGTAATCGTTTCAGTCTCCTCAGGGGTCACAGCAATCGAATCGTCGGAGGTTCAAGCTCCGAGGCAAACAGTTTAAGAAAAAAGCGCATTCGAGTTCCTCCGGTACTGTGAGTTCTGGTGGCAGTAGTTTGGGTGGTGCGTTTTGTGGACAGTGCGGAGGGAAGCATGAGACTTCGCAGTGTCGTGGAGTTCGAGGTCTTTGTCATCTTTGTGGCCAACCGGGACATTTTGCTAGAGCGTGTCCTTTGATGGGAGGGCAGTCTTTGGGTCAGTCGCAGCAAGGTTCCGCTGGTGGTTCTTTGCAGCGGCAGCAACCTTTGCTCAGTTCCAACGTTCAGGATTCCAACCTCGTGAGACTTCTAGGTTTTGAGTACCTTCGAGACCTCAGTTTCCGAGACCGCAGCAGGCCCAGGAGAATGCCTTGATGAGAGAGCAGGCTGATGAGATACCTACGGGAGTGATTCATGGTACATGCTTTATCTTTGATTTTCCTACACGAGTTTTGATTGACACTGGAGCATCACGCTCCTTCATTTCTGAGTTGTTTGTGTATGAGCATGGGTTGAGTTCTTCCCCACTGTGTGACGTTGTCTCCATGTCCACCCCCACTGGTGTGAGTCTGTTTCCCGAGAGGTGGTGTTAAATTGCCTGATTAGATTTGATGAGCATGTTTTGATGACCCATTTATTGTTTTGGGAATTAGAGATTTTGATTTTATCTTGGGTATGGATGTGTCGACTGAAAAAAGAGCGACTGTTGATTGTTTCCATGGTGTGATGTGGTTTCGACCTCGATTTGGAGAGAAATGGGAGTTCTATGGTGCTGATTCGCGACCTAAGATTCCTATTGTGTCAGCCATGGAGATGTTTAGTTTGTTGTCGCTAGAGAATTCAGGGTTTATGATCTATGCCCTAGATGTTTCCCAAGATTCGAGAGTGGAGTTGAGCGATGTTCCGATTGCTCAAGAGTTCCCATATGTGTTTCTAGACAAGATCCCTGGATTCCCTCCGAGATGAGAGATTGATTTCAATATAGAGTTGGTGCCAGGTACAGCCTCGATTTCTAGAGCTCCGTATCGATTGGCGCCAGCAGAGTTGAAAGAACTCAAGGATCAGTAGAGAGATATTCTTGAGAAAGGCTTCATTCGACCGAGTATGTCGCCTTGGGGAGCTCCGATTCTGTTTGTGAAGAAGAAAGATGGATCTATAGGATGTGCGTTGATTTTCAGCAGTTGAACAAAGCGACAGTGAAGAACAAGTATCCGTTGCCGAGGATTGATGACTTGTTCGATCAGTTGCAAGGATCGGTCGTGTACTCGAAGATTGATTTGCGCTTTGGCTATCACGAGTTGCGGATTAGAGACGCTGATGTAGCGAAGACAGCTTTCCGAATGAGATACGGGCATTATGATTTTCTTGTGATGCCGTTTGGATTGACGAATGCTCCTGCTGTGTTCATGGATTTGATGAATCGCGTCTTTAGCAAGTACATCGATCGATTCGTGATTGTCTTCATAGATGACATCTTGGTGTATTCGAGGAGTTTTAGAGAGCATAAAGAGCACTTGAGGATAGTATTGCAAAGACTGAGATACTCACAATTGTATGCCAAGTTCAGCAAGTGTAAATTTTGGCTAGACAGAGTTATCTTCTTGGGTCATGTGATTTCAGCGCAAGGAATTTCTGTGGATCCTAGTAAGGTCGAAGCAGTTCTTAACTGGGAGCGACCTAGGATGTTTCGGAGATCTGTAGTTTCTTGGGATTGGCTGGCTATTATAGGCGTTTATTGAGAAGTTCTCTTTGATAGCTAGGCCGATGACTCAGTTGACCCAGAAGGATAGGAAATTTGTTTGGACTGATGAGTGTGAGTCGAGTTTTCAGATGCTGAAGAGAAGTTGACTACTGGTCCTGTTTTGGCCTTGCCTTCGGGTTCTGGAGGTTTTGTGGTGTGCTCCGATGCTTCTCTGAGTGGTTTAGGGTGTGTTTTGATGCAGAACAGGTACGTGATTGCATATGCGTCTCGACAGTTGAAGCCCCATGAGACGCGATACCCCATTCATGATCTAGAGTTGGCTGCGATTGTGTTTGCCTTGAAGATATGGCGACACTATCTGTACGGTGAGGAGTTTGTGGTGTACACCGACCACAAGAGTTTGAAGTATATCTTCACCCAGTCTGATTTTAATATGAGGCAGCGTCGTTGGATGGAGTTGCTTAAGGATTTTGATTGTGAGATACAGTATCAGCTTGGGCGGGTGAACTTAGTAGCCGATGCTTTAAGTAGGAAAGCCCAGCCTGTGATGCTAACATCCTTGAGTATCTCGAGAGTCCACGAGGAGTTGAGTACTTCTGGTTGGCGATTCCAGCCGAGTGATCAGTACTTTTAGTTTCTTCGATTCAGGTTGAACCACAGATTGTGATTGACATCAGAGAGGCGCAGAGGACTGATCCGTATATCCATGAGTTGGGGATTAAGGCCCAGAATGGTCAGTCTGAATATTTATCTGTTGCTTCTGATGGATGTTTGAGATTTATAGGAATATTGGTGGTTGTGAACTTGATTGATTTGAAAGAGACTATTCTGAATGAAGCGCATTGCAGTCGTTATAGCGTACATCCGGGGGAGAAAAAGATGTACCATGCTTTGAAGTCTCATTACTGGTGGGAAGGCATGAAGAGCGACATTTCTGGTTTTGTTGCTCGATGTTTGAATTGCCAGCAGGTCAAGGCCGAGAGAATGAGACCTGGTGGACTATTGCAGAGTTTAGAAGTGTCCCAATGGAATTGGGAGCACATCGCCATGGATTTTGTGACTCATCTACCTCGATCGAGTAGGGGATGCAATGCGATTTTGGTGGTAATTGATAGACTCTCGAAGTCAGCCATTTCATTCCCTATGATCTGAGGTGTTCGATGAAGAAAATGGCGAAGTTATATGTCGACCATGTGGTTAGATTGCATGGAGTGCCTGTTCGATAATGTCAGATAGAGATCCGAGATTCACCTCTCGATTTTGGAAGAGTTTGCAAGCAGCGATGGGTTTGAGATTTGATATGAGTACAGCCTATCACCCCCAGACAGATGTCCAATCTGAGAGGACCATTCAGACTTTAGAAGATATGTTGTGTGCAGTTGTGATGGATTTCAGTGGTGGCTGGCAGGATGCTTTATCCTTAGTTGGGTTTTCTTACAACAACAGCTACCAAGTGACTATTATAATGGCTTCGTTTGAAGCTTTATATGGTCGCAAGTGTAGATCACCAATTTGCTGGGAAGAAGTTGGTGAGAGACAGCTTTCTACTCCTGAGTTTGTGCAACATATGAAAGATCAGATTGAATTGATTCGGAGTAGGATGAAAGCTGCACAAGACCGTTATGCTAGCTATGCTAATAAGCGACGCAGAACATTAGAATTTGAGGTTGGCGATCGTGTATTCCTTAAGATTTCTCCTTTCAAGAGTGTTATGAGATTGAGATTTAAGGGTAAGTTAGCTCCTAGATTCGTTGGTCCCTTTGAGATTGTTGAGAGTATTGGACAGTTGGCTTATAGATTGAAGCTGCCTGATGAGTTAGCAGCGATGCATGATGTGTTTCATGTGTCAATGTTGAGAAAATATGAGTCAGATCCATCCCATGTACTAAGGACTGATGAAGTAGAGCTGGACCAGACCCTGAGCTATGTTGAATATCCAGTGCAGATTCTGGACAGGAAGGAGAAGAAGCTGAGGAATAAGATTATACCGTTGGTGATGGTCCAATGGAGCAAGCATGGACGTGAAGAAGCTACCTGGGAAGTTGAGGAAAATATGAGACAAGAGTGGCCTCATCTGTTTGAGTCATGATAGCAGCGTTTCAGGTAACTTCTAGCTTGATTGATTTCATGATTTAAGTGATTTCACTGCTGAATTGAGATTCTGTTTAGTAATGAGTTGTACTAGGCAGTATGGCTTGAGTATATTAGGAGTGGTGTCTAGTATACTGTGTCGTGATTAAGCTATCTTGCTGTTGAGATTTTGATTTGATGACTTAACTGATTTCGAGGACGAAATCGATTTCTAGTGGGGGAGAGTGTGAGGACTAGAAATCTGTTAAGTAAGATTTAGTGGCTAATCAGATTTTGAATTAATATTTGTCACGGAAATTGTGATTTTTGGGTGCTCAGATTTTGAAGTAGAGTTGATCAGCTGGGAGTTGCTAGTTATCAGGTGAGATCAGCGTCGAATTTAGAGTTCATTAGTAGTGTGAACAGATGTCAACGCTAGTCAACACAGATGTGAGAGTGTAGCGAGTAGCAGCTGTTCGCGTTAGCGCGCGGGTGCAAGAATATGCCACGTTTTGATCAACACGTCTGAGTTGACTGCTGGTTGTTAACGCTATTCAGATGTTGTTAGCGAAGGAGAGAGATCTGTTCAGATGTTGCTAGCGAGGGAGAGAGATCGGTTCAGATGTCACTAGAGGGACAGATCTGTTTCAACTGTGTAAACAATGCTACGTCGTTTTGATTAGTTGGTGCGACGTCGTTTGCTGTGGAGTTAATAACTTGTTTAGACACTTGGACCATATCAGCATAGCCAGTTGAGGGCGAGAGCTGGAGTCAGCTTTGAGAGGACTTTTGCCTTAGTATAAGCAGAGATCTGAATTGCTTAGAATAGTAGTGATTCGATGATTTATATACCAAGTGCTGCTCAACACTTAGCGTATTTTGAAGCCGATATTCCTCATCGTTTTCTCCAGTAAACCCTCGATAGTTACTATTCATTCGAACCCTTCTCCGGTAGATTGCCGTCGGTTTCCACCGTTGTTTGGAGCGAGATTGGTGGCGCTGAGCTCGTCTTGAGTATCTCTTTCGATTGATACCAGTTAGGAAGCCCGGTTCGACGTTGGAGAGGGAACGCGAAGAAGCTGTGAGTTTGTGGGTTTTCGCGACAGTTGAGTAGAGCTATCTCCTGCGCGTGTGAGCTTCTGGATAAGTGTCCCTTGCTGTTTTAAGCTTAGTTCTAGCTGTTAGAAGCTACTGTGATAGATAGAACCAGATTTGAGTTCTTGACCGTAGGCAGTATGTCGTAAAGCTTGGATTTGAGCTGAATATTGAGATGCTTTGACAGATTTAGCTCCCGGACAGTTCCTCCTGTTGTGTGTGCTGTGACCAGTGAGGAAGCAGTTTGAGCAATTGAAGCTGCCGTGCCTGAGTAAGATCTGTTGAGGTAGAATTTGAGAATTGAAGGTACGAGTTGAGCTTTTGTTAACGTCTTAGACATAGCGTGCTAGTATTTGAGGCATGAAATATGTGCTATGTGAATTCTGTGATTACGTGATAGCTTGAATGAATTGATATGTTCTGTTTACGTATTATATGCATGTTGAAATCAGATGTGAATTTCTTGGCCTTCATGCATACATATTGAGCCATTGATAGATTGAAAACCTGAGATAGAGCCATGTTGTGACCGACAGACAGATGTGTCGTGCCTGAAAGGTACAACGCTATCATCGGACTGGTGACCTATTGATTTATTGTGTCTGAAAACCACCGAGCATATGGCTGACGGGCTTGATGATCACGGACCGATGATTTCACCGGTTGATACACTGTGCGGGTATAGAGGCTCGATTGAGATTACTGCCAGCTGATTAGCAGGCCTGATGACCGATGTTCTTTGACAGCCACATGCATTCATGACATAAAATACTGCATGTTTATGAATCGCTGTTATATTAGTGCTCCTTCGTACTGAGGCTTGACCTCGTATTCTTTTTCCTGCTTTTGTGTTGTTTGGGTTTACGTTGCCCATTTGCAGGATCTTCAGGTAACCAAGCTGGACAGACTGGAACCCCAGCTGGTCGATCCCCTTTTCCTTGAGTCCCAATTATTATTATTATGTAATGATCCAGGGGATTCCCTGAGGTTATATGTATTTAGGGGATCGTTGTTGATTTGATTTGTGATTGCCTGTCGTTGTATGAGTTTTGATTTAACTCGTATTTTGATTATGACTATTTTGAAGATATGATTTGGTTCAGGCCCAACTTTATTTCGAAAATTTTTTAGCCCTATTTTATGCTTCCGCATTTATGTGCTTAATTGTGCTATTAATCCTTGTTAATTAGCATGGGGCCTGACATGACAAGTGTTGTAACGCCCCAAAATCTATAGGACCACATTTATGCATTTTATTGATCTCATGGGCCAAATTTGCAATTTTAAATGTTAAGTATTTCCTGATTTTAATTAATTTCAGAAATGAGATGCGCTGCGGCTGGTACCAGCAGATGACTCCAAAGAGTGATGCACGAGCTGGTTTAAATTGATTGAAAAATATTTTAAGGAGGACAAATGATTTCTTTTTGAAAAAGGTTTGGTGTTTTACAAATTAAAATGATATGAAGGGAATTTTACTAAATTTTTGAAGTGTGTCATGCTTGATTTCACAAGTAGCTTGCCACTAATCCCTTTCATATAAAAACCTATTTTCAAAGTAAGATTTTCATCATTTGCAAAGAAAAGTCTTAAAGTGTTCTTCAAAATATTTCCAGAAGAGTTCATGCGTTGCTCAAAGGGAATATTTCTGCAGAAATTAGTTGCTGTCGCAAAGCTTTGTTTAAGGAAAGTAAAAGATGATCCTTTGCTACACCATTTGAAGCATATATATTGTTGTTTTTATGGATCTGCTTGCCTGTATGTTTAAGATATGTTTAAAGTTCATGTTTGAAATGATTTAGACATGAAAAGGAAAGAAATATGGGTTCGAAAATGATGTTTGGATGTTTATGATGTCTTCCAGAAAGTTTATGATGTTTTAAAAGTACTGAGGATTCGAGTTTATTCCCAGAATGTTATGAATGTTCTTCTTTCATTAGTTGTAATATCAGAATTTGATAACTGTGTAATCTGTAGTTGCTAGTTGAATCATTATAAAGTATGGTTTGATAGGCAACGGCGGATGGCATAGTTGTTGTTTTGATGTTACAAATGTCGAGTTATGTTCCAGCAGCTGCATCTCCTTGTTAAAATTCAGCAGCTGCATTGTTATAATGTTTACAAATGTTCTTCCTTTTTGCTGTAATATCGGGATTTGATGATTGTGTAATCGGTAGTTGCTAGTTGAATCAGTATAAAGTCTGGTTTAATAGGCGATGGCTGGTAGCGTGATCATTGTTTCGCTATTACAAGTGTTATCGTAAAATCAGCAGATGCACTGTTCATCAGCAGGTGCATCTTTCCTTGTTAAAATTCAGCAGTTGCGTTTGCTTTCGTAAAACCTCAGTTGCATTTCCTTTGATAGAATTCAGCAGTTGCGTTGTTTTCATAAAATCAGCAGATGCACTGTACATCAGCAGCTGCATTCCTATTGAACTAATTCAGCAGCTGCATTCCTTTGTTAGAATTCAGCAGTTGCGTTGTCTTTCAAAATTCAGCAGATGCACTGTTCACCAGCAGATGCATTTCCATTGTGATAGTTCAGCAGTTGCTTTATTCGTTTCTAAACTGTTCATTTCAGCTGGTATTAGTTTTGCGACTGGTACTATTCATTAATATATACGAGTTAGCGCTTTTTCTTGCAACTGGTTGATTAGCACATTCCTTGCGACTAATTGATGCGCTAACGACGTCGTTTCTTTAAGTTATAAAATATCAGCAGATAGTCTTGTCATCTTCAACGACATCGTTTCATTTAATACGATTGTCTTAGTAAGAGATCTTGCAGCTGGTTTCTGTTTATTCCAGCTGGTTCATTTTAGCGATATTTGCGAACAGCAGAGATCTGTTTTGTTTCATAAATGCTGTTCCATTTTCTTACGACTGGTCCCTGCATTGCGACTGGTTTCTTTCTATTGTTACGATTTCAAAGATCGAACTCGATACTCAGTAAAATTTCAAAGTGGAAGCAAAAGTTTTAAAACGATGGAACCCGAGGATTTTAAGCAAGAAATTTTTACGAAAGGATGTTAATGGAACAAAGTTTATTTTAAGATTATGGCATATATGGTTGACGGTCACCAAGGAGAAGGGTGAGCAGTTGTCTAGATGTCGACTGCCCTTTCATATGAGCTATATGCTAAAACTGATATCGGGAGTCATTTTGATCAAAGTGCAACACGGACCATGAGGAGCTTATATTCCATAGTCTAATGAAAAGGAATTGATGTTAGAGCTGGGCTATTATCCCCTGTCTCTAAGATTACGAAAGAATTGTTTATGAAATGTTTATGTATGTACAGTTGTCTGCCTGCGTTAAATGAAATTGTTAATATTCAGGTTTTACTTGATGAGCCTTTAGGCTCACTAGCTTTTAAATTGTTCAAGTGCGACAACTGGAGAGCGAACAGAAGGTGAAACTTGAAATACAGCTGCTGGGTGGTGTTGTGTTTATCCAAGGCCTACGTTTTCCGTGTCTCAGTTGTATCATTTTGATTTAGATTGTACTGTATTAGATCAGTAGCAACGATTGTATATTTACGTAGAATATCAGTTGTTGTGAATCGCAATTGCAATTATCAATGAAAACTGTTTTCCGCAAATGTCTTTAGTAGTTGGCGCGCAAATTAGGTACATGCTGGTCTTTGAGATTGTCTTGTGTTTTGTTTCTTTTAAGTTATAAGAAATACAGCTTATAACAAATTACCTTTTAGCCTTCTTTTATTTCGAAAATTTTTATTTACCCCAATTCTCGTGGCCCCTTTGGGTTCGGGTGTCACAACATGGTATCAGAGCAATGTTCCTGTGATAAACACACTCACCATCAGCTGGATCAAAGTTCATCGTCTGTTCTTCTAAGTTGTGAGTTTATTTTCAGAGCATTGTCTTTAAATTATTTAGCAAGTTCTGATATATGTATGTGGTGGATTACGGGCTATAGAATATAGAATGGCAGAAAGAGGAAGAACTAGAAGAAGTATTCCTCTAGAAGAAACTGATAGTGATAATAATGCTAATATCACACAACTGTTAAGACTACTGGTAGAACAAAATAACAGAGGCAATGGCCAATCTTCCAGCAGCAGGGGACCTAGTAATGACGATCCCCAAGAGAAGTTTAGACGACAGAAACCCAAAGAATTTGGTGGAACTACTGATCCACTAGTTGCAGAGAGCTGGATTAAATCCATGGAGGTTATTTTTGCGTGCCTCCAAATGTCTGATTTAGATAGGCCAAGGTGCGCTATCTACATGTTAAGGGAAGATGCGATGATTTGGTGGGAAGGAGCCAAGTTGTCTGTGGATCTGCTGAATCTCACATGGCAGATTTCAAGCAAGTATTCTACGAGCAATACTTCACGGCGGGAAAGAGATCTGAATTAAAGAGGGAATTTTTGACCCTCAAGCAAGGGAGTTTAACCGTACAGGAGTATGTGCGGAAGTTTGAAAGAGGGTGCTATTTTGTGCCATTAATAGGGAGTGACCCAGAAGAGAAATTGAGTCACTTCGTAGAAGGGTTGAAGCCGATGTTCAAAATGAATGTTAGGCTATCGGTGCCAAGGACTTATAGAGAAGCAGTGGATAGAGCCCTGCAAATTGAAAGGGATTGGAAGGATCTTGATGAAGAAAGGCAGCAAAAGAGACAAGTCTTTCAGCAGAAGGACCCGAGACCATTTAAGAAACAGAACAAGAATCAGCAGAGGCCTCAAGAACAAAAGCCTCTATTGATCCAACCTATAAGCTCTGTTCCTGCTGGTAATGTTAGAAAAGAATGTCCTAAATGCCATAAGAATCATTTGGGGCAATGCAGACTTGGACAAAACGTCTGCTATAAATGTGGAATGCCTGGACATATTATGAAGAATTGTCCAAAATTCAAGCAACTGGTGACCAGCAGAGCATTTATTATGACGGCTGAACAAGCTCCTCAAGACTCGACAGTAGTCACAGGTGAAATTTCGATAGCTGGATTTCCTTCTCTAGCTTTGTTAGATTCAGGAGCTACGCATTCATTCATTTCTGCTGAGTTTGTTAAGAAATTGTCTATCCAGCCGGAGCAAGTAATGATAGGTTATTGTGTGTCGGTACCATCAGGGGAAAAGCTGGTATCGCACGAACTGTTTAGAAGTTTAGAACTTAAACTTCAAGGGCATAAGATTACTGCTAGATAGTTGACGGTCACCAAGGAGAAGGGTGAGCAGTTGTCTAGATGTCGACTGCCCTTTCATATGAGCTATATGCTAAAATTGATATCGGGAGTTATTTTGATCAAAGTGCAACACGGACCATGAGGAGCTTATATTCCATAGTCTAATGAAAAGGAATTGATGTTAGAGCTGGGCTATTATCCCCTGTCTCTAAGATTACGAAAGAATTGTTTATGAAATGTTTATGTATGTACAGTTGTCTGCCTGCGTTAAATGTAATTGTTAATATTCAGGTTTTACTTGATGAGCCTTTAGGCTCACTAGCTTTTAAATTGTTCAAGTGCGACAACTGGAGAGCGAACAGAAGGTGAAACTTGAAATACAGCTGCTGGGTGGTGTTGTGTTTATCCAAGGCCTACGTTTTCTGTGTCTCAGTTGTATCATTTTGATTTAGATTGTACTGTATTAGATCAGTAGCAACGATTGTATATTTACGTAGAATATCAGTTGTTGTGAATCGCCATTGCAATTATCAATGAAAACTGTTTTCCGCAAATGTCTTTAGTAGTTGGTGCGCAAATTAAGTACCTCCTGGTCTTTGATATTGTCTTGTGTTTTGTTTCTTTTAAGTTATAAGAAATACAGCTTATAACGAATTACCTTTTAGCCTTCTTTTATTCAAAAATTTTTATTTACCCCAATTCTCGTGGCCCCGTTGGGGTCTGGTGTCACAACATGGTATCAGAGCAACGTTCCTGAGATAAACACACGCACCGTCAGCTGAATCAGAGTTCATCGTCCGTTCCTCTAAGTTGTGA
>KV004036.1:3623-13786 GCA_001598015.1 Dorcoceras hygrometricum | reverse complement strand
ATGCGACGCCGTTTTATTAAGTTGGAACGCAGCGTTTTGATGCAAAGTCTGGTATCAGCTTTTGAATGTTATACAATCCAGCTTTTGGATTTGAGAACCAGTTGATGATTGTGGAGAAAGTGCTGGTTTTGTCGGTGGACATTTTTACCAGATTTCAGCAGTCGCAAGATGTTTTTAAGGAAGAATTGGTCTTCGATTTGAGATACCAGATCCTGTACTTAGTAAAATTCTCCAAATTGTCGACCTCTGTTTCTCGAACCCTAGTACTGTTCACCGTTGATTTTATCCGGTGATTCCCGTCATTTCCGATCGTTGTTTTGGACGTTCGAGGTAGCGTTGGACTCCTCACGAAGATCTCTTTCGATTGATACCATTCTTGGAGGTTGTGTTTGGCTAAAGCGAGATCGTGAAGTTGTTGTCCTTGACCGTGTGTTGCGTCGTTGAGGTAGAACTTCGATTTGTTGTTGAGATCTTAGTATTAGCCTTTGTTTAAGCTTCCTGTTAGTGGTATTGTTGGAATCAGTAGCTGGTTGAGTGTGTGTAACTCCCAGCGTGCTTTCTGTTTATTAGCGTCCCTTGAGAATATTGCCCTGTGTGTTTCGACAGGTTGGAATTCATATTTCTCGGGACCTTTGATTGTGGTAATTGAGCTATAAATTAAGGTACAGATCTTGAGCTTGTAATTCAGCGTGGAACTTGGCTTGAATGAATTGCGAGATGGCTGTGTTGGACTGCCGTGATTTGTGTCCTGGTTGAGGACTGTGTATGCTATTGTGTTTAATTGCTGTGTGCATATGTTTATATGCTTGTGTTCCAGCATGTTGCGTACACGCATGACATTGCATTTCAGTTGTGGCAGCCATTGCCTTGTTTCGTTGTTGCTCTTTGTTTTCTTACCAGGATGCGAGGGCGAGCGGCGATACCGCACTCTCATCTCCCTGCTGGGATTTGTTAGCCACCATGCGCCGAGTGGTTAACTACCACAGTTCATGGGCGAGGCAACGGCAGGTTGAGTTGTTGATGCGTCTGGTAAGGGTGGGCGAATAGGGGTGAGTGGGTAGCACCCACATGTACTACACTCACCGTGGCCACATATTCTGTTGCAGATTCAGGAAACCCAGGTTTTACAGCTGGTCGTGGTTTTAACCCAGCTGGTGGCACCCCAGGAGGTGGTTAGAGTCTCCCAGTGGCGTATAGCATATTTATATGTATCAGTATTCTTAGCCAGGGGGATGCCCTGTGCTTCGTTGTTGTATCCAGTGGTTGGAGTCTGATACTTGTTTTCGTATGCTATATGGACAGTGTTGTTTAGTGGTTTTTTTATAAACTGGGATCTATTTTAAGTATTTCATTATTTTAAATTATATTTTTTAACTCGTCGGGCCAAAAGAGAAAATTTTACCCGTTTTTTAGTAGCTTCCGCATGTGTTTGTATGTTTTATATCTGATTAGAGCACGAGGCCTGATAGTGTAAGCTGTCCTGAGGATTTAAGCTGTTCCGACAGTATAATCTGTGTGAGTGTGAGCTGAGTAGCAAGCGTAATCTGTGTAAGCTGTCCTTAGGGTGTAATCTTTGCGAGCGTGATCTGAGTAGCAAGCGTAATATGTGTAAGCTGTCCTGAGGGTGGAAGATGTCCTGAGAGTGTAATCTGTGTAAGCGTGATCTGAGTAGCAAGCGTAATCTGTGTAATCTTTCCTGAGGGTGTAAGCTGTCATGAGAGTGTAATATGTGTGAGCGTGATCTGAGTAGCAAGCGTAAGCTGTTGTGTGCGCCAGCGGAGGAGGATCGCTCTGAACTTTATGCCTGAGCTGGTATCAGCTTGGGGACCCGAGGTGGTCGATGGCACTGTCTATCAGACAATGGGATTTAAGTTTATATATTTACCTTCGTGTGCACAACATTCACTTTCAACTACTTAGCGTATTTTCTCTCAAGAGAGCGAAGAACCTTACCCTGTAGCGAAACCCTCACTGTTCATCGAATCCTATCTTCTACGATTGCCGATGATAGACGTCTCAGCTTGGAGCAAGGCGGGTAGCATTGAGTTCCTCTCCTCAAGATCGTTCTTTCCATGCCGCCTTTGGAGCCGCTGGTTGGCTGGAAAAGTGAGCGTTGTAGGCAGGGCGTACTGACTTTTTGCGATTTTCGGCTAGTTGATTCTTCAGCTCCGGTAGAGCCTTTGGGTAAGTGTTCGTTTTGTTTATGCGCCTCGTTTAGAGCCACTTATCGTATTTAATTGATGGTGTAGGTTAAATCTAGGCTGAGCTGGTAGCCCCCAGTTTTGTTTCTGTCGTATTTTATCCCCGAGCTGAGGTCGTGTGGTTGAGCAGGTTGTAGCTTTGTGGTTGTTTGAGCGTCTCTGTCTAGTTTCTCCACGAGATCTGGAGGAGCAGTAAACGTATATCGTGAGCTGTTGGTGTTCTTTTTGTTCTTCTCGTGTGATCTGTTTGAGGTATTTGTTGATCAAGAGTTAAGGTACGGATTGAGCTTATGATTTAGCTTTACGTAGGCATGTGAATATACTTGTTCGTGTTGAACTGCTGAGCCGTGTATTACATGATGATTCCTAAGCTACTATGTGTTACCGTATGCTGTTTTGGTGGTTTTTTTTTGGCTTGGCATGTATACATATCATGTTGAATATGTCATAGCAATATATGCATCCGCATAGCATATTGCGCCCTTGAATCTGTTGCTAGCCGTGATCTTTTGCTCTTCTTGAGTTCTATTCTCGTGAAAGAAGTGGATGTATCGACTTGTTATGCATAACTTAAACCAGATCAGCTGTCAAAATCATTAAACCTTGCATTTATTTTATTTATTAGCTTAATATCTGTGCAAGGGCAGAAATTTTTTAATCTGATTAGCCTCCAACTTCTGGATGTTCTAGGCCATTGATGGAGCTAATGGATTTCACTCACCAGATAAAAAAATTTGAGTCTGACAAGTTCTGCATTGACCAGGTATCATGTGATACCTCGTTTAAGCATTGGTCTTTTGTGTGTTGAATTTATCATCTTACAGTATATTATTATTATGTTAACTGATATCATTGTTTGTTGATAATGATAGGTGTTGCGTCTCTGGTCTACGGAGGATGTGCAAAGGTTTGGATGAATTTATTTTCAAAGCTAGATCGTTAATTGGGAAGTGTAATGAATTATTTGTAGGACAAAACAAATTATTTTCTGATATTAACATTGTAATTTTCCATTATCCGGATCAATTGCATGCATAGAACTTCATCATATTTTTTGTTGTGTAATTAATTGAAATTCCAAATATTCGTATATATTAAAACTAATAATTTTTAATTTGTAAATTATAATTAATATAATACAAATTTGTATTATCGATGAAATATCTATTGATATAACAACGGTTTTTCAAAAACGTTGTCGAAAAATAAAAAACCATGTTTAAATTCACAGATGACAATGGTTTAACTTCCTTATTTTTTTAACAATTGCAAAGGATTTTGTCCGTTGTTATACGTTCAAACAACAATGGATTTTATCCGTTGTCTATTAGGCAAATCAACCGTTGTCGAAACTCGTGTTGTTAAAAGTCTTGATTAACCACAACGGATAAAATCCGTTGTTATACATCCAAACAACAATGGATTTTACCAGTTGTTATACGTTCAAACAACAACGATGAAAATCCGTTGTCGTTAACCGGGACTTTTAACAACACGGGCTTCGACAACAGTTTATTTTCCTAATAGACAACGGTGAAAATACATTGTCTATGACCTGTTTCATAGTAGTGAGGACTGTTTTGTTCATTGGAGTGATGGCACGGCCACAAAGACTATTGAGATCCGTGAGTGGGTCATCCACTTCCTACCAAAGATTGACCCAGCTGCCAATAGGAAAGAGATTCTGGTGGAATTGGAAAGGCCGAATGCAGTCGAGGAACGCTGCACAGAAGTGATCAAGAACATTCACAAGAGGGCTGATTATTGGATTACAAAGTTTGATCAATGGAAGGATTTCAGGACTTAGGTTAGTAAACTCTATATTGTCGATGACGCCCATTGAAAGTATGGATAAGATTGAGGATGATCTGATGAAATGGGCTGAATAGAAAAAGTGTCCGAACTGTTGTTGAGATGGGCGCTAATTAGTTCGAAGATGGTTGAGGAATTTCTACATAAATCAGTGGCAAAGCACTGGAAGCCCTTTGATGAAAACAAACCATCTGCCAACCAAGATATTATGAGCATTTTCCAACTGGAAGCCGAGCTGAGACACATCAGGGGAACAATATAGGGCATATCGAGCGCAAGCTTGTCTACCTCAATGCACAAGACACTGGCGTCATAGGCGGCGAGCTTCAGTAGAGACAAGCTCCATCATCATCGAATGACATTGAGCAAGCGGCTCACAATCAACCAGAGGACGTCGAATCTATTCCAATGACGACAACAGAGCACAAGGCCCCTAGATGTGCTGAGGAATTCGGAATTGAATGAGTGTCAAAGCAAGGCTTCAGATCTGAAGCAAAGGGCTTTAGATCTAAAGCAAAGGTCTTCAAATCAGACCAAGGAGCACTGGCTCCAGTTCAGGTGGAGGAGCAACCGGCTCCTGAGAATCGGGAGGTTACCAGTCCACCTTCTTATTTCGATTATTTTTTTAGAAAAATAAAGAGTAACAACAGGTTCCCGAGGATATTTCCATTGCTACTGTATAGAATATGGATTCCTTTGAAGCAACAGCTCAGGCTGATGCTGGATCTCAAACATTTTCAGATAATACCTCTTCTGAAGAACTTCAACTGGCTTCTACCCCTCCAGTAACACCCAAAAACTATAGTTCAATAGAATTACAAAAGATGAAATATGCCATCACATCACTCCAATCATCAATATCAATTATTATTCGTGATGATCAGACTTGTGTCAAATATGATTTTCAACAATTCAAGAAGACATTTTACCGCAAGACAGATGAATTGCTAGAATCAATCAAATGCACTCAGACTTCAATGGAATCCAACATAGTCAAAGAGATGCATGAAAATCATCAGCAACTATCTAATGAAGTCACCACTCTCAGTTCTCAAATTGCTGAAGTGGTTGCATGTCTACAAGGAACGGGTAATGAAAAAAATGGGAATGTATTCAGAGGAGGAGATAGAAGAGTGTTTTTAGATTTTGTACAAATACAGATACAGATACAGTGTATAGATATACATATATAGATAGAGAGTGCATATAGTTACAAATATATCAGTGTATAGATATACAGTGTAGATTCCCATTCTTTCATTATTTGTACACCATGAGAAATTTTGCAAATAAGTTCTTAACCGGAAACCATATTGTGACTTAAGAACATACCCAAAAAAAAGATTAGGACTTCATGTAGGAAACATGAGTCTAACCTATGTATACAAGTTGCAAGGTTTAAAAAGAAACGAGCATCAGTAAACTAACTGGTGCCGTATTATTTTAAAGAAACCTGTTTCTTTGAGGATGAGAGCGTGAGTGAATTGTAGAAAGGAACAAAGGATAATGATTTAGATCACGGCTTGCAGGATCGACGTAGTTTCAGCCTCAACAAGAGATTTGATTATCCACTTCATCCTCAGTGTCATAAAGATCGACGAACAAGATTTCGACATTTCGTATTTTAGCTTATTTTCAAAGCATTTATATGAGTACCGGGAGTTATGCTACCCGATGGAGTTGCAGCAATATATAAAGGGATTCATGACCCTGCATAAATCTTATTTTATCGGTCAAAGCTTTACTGGAGAAATCCATCTCTCGACTATATTTCAAAGGTCTAGTACTGCTTAGATAACAATGAGAGGATGCAGATCTAGTTTTTTCTGATAAAATAAGCCAGCTGAAAATAAGTTTAAAGAGAAAATGTTCCATGTATTCCGCTCTGGTTTGTCATCACCAAAAGGAGGAAATTGTTGGAAAATATTATGAGTTTTGGTGAAGACAAAAATCTGTTTCGAGGCTATTGAAGATGAAACAAAGCAGATGCGGCTAAGTGAAGTCAACTTAGTTTACAGAATAGAACAAATCAAATCACGCTAACTGTGAGGATTGGGATTCAACAATTAGTGATTAATCTAGTAATCAGATTTGGTTTGGGATTAGTCACGGGAGTTGTTGATTTTGAATATAAGAATTGAGAATTTTGTCGAATCTAGTTGGTGATTTCAGATTTGATATAGAACTGTTCAGCATTGAGTCACTGGTTTCTATCGAATGAGATCTGAGTAGTCGAGCTTGGGGCGTGGAGTGATGCGTCATCGTTTCACGATTTCAGATGTCTCGCTAGTGGGTGAAATATGTTCAGGAGCATGACCTGATGTCAACGCGGGTCAACGATGCTGTTTAGCGAGCGAATGTAGATGTGAGAGTTAGCGCAGAGATGTCACGTGTTAGTCAACGTTTCTGGGTTGACAGCTGGTGTTAGCGCTAGAATCTGATGAGAGATCTGGATGAGCGTGAGCAGCAGTGAGTGCTGAGATCTGTTTCATACGTGAGGCAGTGCGACGTCGATTTGCTTGTGCGAGCAGGAACCTTGGACGTCGTCGTTTTGATTAGTTACGCTTGTGTTTAGCGTTAGCGTTGAGAACTCAGATTTGAGTAAATGCTGGGATAAGATTTGAGACTTGTGCCTTAGTTCTAAGATCTGATGCAGAGATCTGTTTATGTCGGTGTTGACTTTCACTGTAGGCTTTGACTCGAATATTTAAATGCAAGAGCTGATTAACACTTAGCGTATTCCGAACCCGACATTTATTATCGTCTTCCCCAGTGAAACCCTCGATAGTTACTGTTCAGTGAACACTATTTCTCCCATTTACCGTCGATTTCCGCCGTAGTTTGGAGCAAGGTGGGTGGTGCTGAACTCGTCTTCCTTTGCCCTTTCGATTGTTACCAGTTAGGCAACCTGAGTCGACGCGTAGGAGGAGCACGAAGGAATTTCAGTGTTCGTGAATTTCTGCGATAACTAACCCGAGATTCTTTAGCTCATTTGAACTTCTGGGTATGCTGTGGTTGTTGAGATCAGAGAGGAAGCAGATTTGAGCAGACTAAGGTTGTCGTGCCCTGGTGAGATCTGTTGAGGTAGAATATGAGATTTGAGGTACGAATTGAGCTTCTGATTACAGCTTTGACATAAGCGTGTAGTGTTGTGAAACATGAATGATGCTCTGTGGAATTTGTTTTGTGAGTATTGTGCTTTACGTGAACATATGTGGCTCATACCTGAATGTTTACGTGAATTATGCATGTTGAAATCAGATTTGAATTTCTTTGCATACATGCATACATATTGAGCCTATTGATTGATTGAGAACCCGAGAAAGAGCCACGTTGTGATCGACAGACCGATTTGTCGTGCCTGAAAGGTCCAACGCTATCATCGGAGTGGTGACCGACTGAGTTGTCGTGTCTGAATACCACCGAGCTATGATGGGTAATTGAGTGGCCAGCCCTGAATATCATGGACCGATGATTTCCACCGGCTGATTGGCTGTGCGTGGTATAGAGGCTCGCCCTTGAATTTCCAGCTGACTCGTTGGCCTAGATTGACCGATTCTTTGACAGCCCTCATGCATTAATGTTTTGATATACTGCATGTTTATGAGTTTTTGTTGTCTTAGTGCTCTTTGTACTGAGGTTTGACCTCGTATTTATTTTCCTGCTTTTGTGTTTTGGGGTCTGCGTTGCCCATTGCTGGAGCTACAGGTAATCTGGCTGGGCAGAGTGGAGCTTCAGCTAGTAGATCCCCATTTGTTGACTCCCAGTGTATTTATATTATGTATTGAACCAGTGGATGCCCTGAGTTTTTATGTATTTGGGGATCTGTTATTTAAGTTTGATTGATTACCTGTTTGTGGTTGGATTTGAGTAAATCCTATTTTGAGTATGTATTATTTTGAATGACGATTTTGGAGTTCAGGCCCATGTATTTAGAAAAATTTTTAAGCCCTGTTTTTATGATTCCGTGATTATGTGCTTAATTGTGCTTTAATCCTGGTCGATTAGCACGGGGCCTGACATTTTTGGTATCAGAGTTTAAACTGGGATAAGCTCGTTTTTCTTTGACCACACTCGAGTCAGCATAGAATTTTGATTTGATTTCTTACTTGACTCTGTGACTTGTGTGATATGATATCTGTCTCTGTGATTAAATGCTGTTAGTCTTACCATGAGATTTGATTAGATGTCGCCGAGGAGAGGTAGAGGTAGGACTGCTAGACGTTCCGCTAAGGAGTCTAGAGCCTCGAAGAGTGACGAGGATGTGCAGCAGAATATCCCTTTGCGTCGTAGAGAGATACAGGCAGAGGTGGATGATGTGACGAGACAGATAGGCGAGATGGAGTTAGTCTTGGCTCGATTTCAGAGTACGAATCCCCCTATGTTCACTGGCGTCGAGGGTGGTCTTTCGGCTGAAGGCTGGTTGGAGCACATGGAGGACTTGTTTGATACTTTGGAGTATATCGCAGAACGTAGATTGAAGTTGGCCATCTTGCAGTTGAGGGAGCATGCTCAACGTTGGTGGAAGGGTACTTCCAGAGTGATGAGAGAGACCGGAGTTCTAGTTTCTTGCGAGAGCTTCTGTTCCGTGTTTCGACAGGAGTATACCCAGAGTCGTACTTCAATATCCGAGATAGGGAGTTCGACAACCTGAATCAAGGCAATCTGAAGGTTGATGAGTATGCCAGACAGTTTTCTTCTCTACTGGCGTATGTTCCCCACGTTGCTAGTCAGGAGCGAACGAAGAGGAACAAGTTTATTAAGGGATTGAGGCCAGAGTTGTTTCAGTTGGTGTTGGCTGGTGCCCCATCGACGTTTGATGAGGCTGTGAAATCGAGCGGTTGATATTGAGGAGAGTTTGTTTGATGCACCGATGCAGGTTCCGATGACAGTTGGACGAGGCTACCTTCCTGCGCCTGAAGGTACGCATTCTTCCCAGTCTCCTCAGACATCGCAGCAATTGAACCGTCAGAGGTTCAGGCCTCGTGGAAAGCAGTTTAATAAGAAGTCGAATTTGAGTTTCTCTGGTTCTGTGAGCTCTGGTGGCAGTGGATCAGGAGGAGTGTCTTGTGGACAGTGCGGTGGTAAGCACATGACTTCGCAGTTCCGTGGAGTTCAGGGTACTTGCCACAACTGTGGGCAGCCTTGAAACTTTTTGAGAGTGTGCCCTTTGTTGAGGGGACAATCTTCGGTTCCTTCGCAGCAAGGTTCGGTTAGTGGTTCCTCGCAGAGGCCGCAACCATCTGCCCCGACCCAAAGATCTGGATTCCAACCCCGTGAACCGTCTAGGTTTGGAGGACCTTCGAGACCTCAGTTTCAGATACTGCAACAGGCCCAGGTGAATTCCTTGTCGAGGGAGCAGGCTGATGAGATACCTGGTGGATTTATCGTAGGTACATGCTGTGGCACAGCGGCGGATCCGGATCCCGCTCCTGGGGCGCAACGGAAGAATTAAAAATTAGGAGCCCGGGAACGGTCAATACACCTATATAGTAATTCAAACATTCATAGGATGTTTAGAATATACCTGTCTGGAGACTAGGCACCTGGCTCCGACTATTTCTCAAATGGAAATAGCACTTATTTGGTTGCTCCTAATCAGGTCCACGACCGGTTTCCAATTCCTTCGTTGGAATGCACTAAAATCCCAATGAATATTTTTCGAGCAGAACCTCCTCGCCAGGACGATCGCATTGAAGTGCGACGGCGGCGGCGGCGGGAGGAGGGAGAGGAGGAGAGGGGGAGAGTTTGCTGAATAGCATTTGTTGTGTGTTTTTCTTTCTCCCTTCATGCCATATTTATAGATTGAGGCAAAGAGTTTGATGTAAACAAAACTGTGAACATTCGTTTCAAGTAGAACTGTGAACATTCATTTCATGAATATTTTTCGAGCAGAACCTCCTCGCCAGGACGATCGCATTGAAGTGCGACGGCGGCGGCGGCGGGAGGAGGGAGAGGAGGAGAGGGGGAGAGTTTGCTGAATAGCATTTGTTGTGTGTTTTTCTTTCTCCCTTCATTATGAACATTCGGTTCAACTCGAACTGTGAACATTCGGTTCAACTCGAACTGTGAACATTCGGTTCGACTCCCTCGATTGTGGTCTCATCATAATTCCGATCGATGATCAGATATCACCGATGTGCTCAGTTT
>KV004035.1:24676-35928 GCA_001598015.1 Dorcoceras hygrometricum | reverse complement strand
ATACGGCACGGATTCGAGGTCGAATATTCCCCTAGTGTCCGCTATGGAGATGTTTAGCCTGATATCGCTAGGTAATGCAGGATTCATGATCTATGCACTTGATAGTTCCCAGGAGCAGCGATTAGAGTTGCGTGATATCCCCGTTGTTCGAGAGTTTCCCGACGTGTTTCCAGATGAGATTCCTGGATTCCCTCCTCGACGTGAGATCGACTTCAGTATTGAGTTGGTGCCTGGTACCGCCCCGATTTCTAGAGCTCCTTATCGGTTGGCGCCCGCAGAGTTGAAAGAGCTGAAGGAAGAGTTGACTGATCTCTTAGAGAAAGGCTTCATCAGACCGAGCATGTCGCCTTGGGGAGCTCCGATTCTCTTTGTGAAAAAGAAAGATGGCACTATGAGGATGTGTGTGGACTTCAGACAGTTGAATAAGGCCACAGTGAAGAACAAGTATCCTCTGCCGAGGATTGATGACTTGTTCGATCAGTTGCAGGGATCGGTGGTTTACTCGAATATTGATTTGCGCTCTGGTTATCACCAGTTGCGAATTAGAGACGCTGATGTGGCAAAGACAGCCTTCCGGACTCGATATGGGCATTTTGAATTTCTTGTCATGCCTTTTGGATTAGCGAATGCCCCTGCTGTCTTTATAGATTTGGTGAATCGCGTCTTCAGCGAGTATATCGATCGGTTCGTTATCGTCTTCATAGATGACATCTTGGTGTACTCGAGGAGCAAGAGAGAGCACAAGGAGCATTTGAGACTTGTATTGCAGAGATTGAGAGACTCGCAGCTCTATGCCAAATTCAGCAAGTGTGAGTTTTGGCTCGACAGGATTATCTTTTTGGGTCACGTGATTTCGACACAAGGAATTTCGGTAGATCCGAGCAAGGTCGAAGCAGTGCTTAACTGGGAGAGACCTCGGAACGTTTCATAGATCCGTAGTTTCTTGGGGTTGGCCGGCTACTATAGGCGTTTCATTGAGAAGTTTTCTTCGATAGCCAGGCCTATGACGCAGTTGACTCAGAAAGATAAGAGATTTGTATGGACTGATGAGTGCGAGTACAGTTTTCAGACGTTGAAGGAGAATTTGACTACTGCTCCTGTTTTGGCCCTACCATCTGGCTCCGGAGGATTTGTTGTGTGCTCCGATGCTTCTCTGAGTGGTTTAGGGTGTGTTTTGATGCAGAACGGATACGTGATTGCGTATGCGTCTCGACAGCTGAAGCCTCACGAGACGAGGTACCCGGTTCATGATTTGGAGTTGGCTGCGATAGTGTTTGCCTTGAAGATTTGGAGGCATTATCTCTATAGTGAAGAATTTGTGGTGTACACCGACCACAAGAGCCTGAAATATATCTTCACGCAGTCGGATTTGAACATGAGGCAGCGACGCTGGATGGAATTGCTTAAGGATTTTGACTGTGAGATTCAGTATCAGCCTGGGCGAGTGAACTTGGTAGCAGACGCTTTAAGTCGAAAGACCCAGCCTGATATGTTAGCATCCTTGAGTATTTCGAAAGTTCATGAGGAGTTGAGTACTTCTGGTTGGCGATTCCAGCCGGGTGATCAGTATTTCTTCGTTTCGTCTCTTCAGGTGGAACCTCAGATTGTGATGAACACCAGGGAGGCGCAGAGGACCGACCCCTATATCCATGAGCTGAGGATTAAGGCGCAGTCAGGTCAGTCTGATGATTTCTCTGTTGCTTCGGATGGATGTTTGAGATTCAGAGGGAGATTAGTAGTTCCGAACCTGATTGATCTGAAGGAGACCCTCATGAATGAAGCACATTGTAGTCGGTACAGTGTGCATCCAGGCGAGCAAAAGATGTACCATGCCTTGAAGTCTCACTACTGGTGGGCAGGTATGAAGAGCGACATTTCTGCTTTTGTTGCTAGATGTCTGAATTGCTAGCAGGTCAAGGCTGAGAGGATGAGACCTGGTGGTTTGCTGCAGAGTTTGGAGGTGCCCCAATGGAATTGGGAGCACATCGCCATGGATTTTGTGACCATCTACCTCGATCGAGTAGGGGATGCGATGCAATTTGGGTTGTGATTGATAGACTTTCGAAGTCAGCCCATTTCATTCCCTATGATGTGAGGTGTTCGATGAAAAAGATGGCGAAATTGTACATCGACCATGTGGCTAGATTGCATGGGGTTCCAGTTTCGATAGTGTCTGACAGAGATCCGAGGTTCACTTCTCGCTTTTGGAAGAGTCTGCAAGCAGCAATGGGTTCGAGATTGGCGATGAGCACAGCCTATCACCCACAGACAGACGGACAGTCTGAGCGGACTATCCAGACTTTATAGGATATGTTGCGAGCGGTAGTGATGGATTTCAGCGGTGGCTGGCAGGATTCGCTTTCCTTAGTTGAGTTTTCGTATAAAAACAGTTACCAAGTCACTATTGTAATGGCTCCGTTTGAGGCTTTGTATGGTCGAAAGTGCAGATCCCCGATCTGTTGGGAAGAAGTTGGCGAGAGACAGCTTTCTACACCGGAGTTTGTTCAGCACATGAAAGACCAAATTGATTTGATCCGGAGTATAATGAAGGCTGCCCAAGACCGTTTCTCGAGTTATGCTAACAGAAGACGTCGACCGTTAGAGTTTGAGGTGGGCGATCGTGTGTTTCTCAAGATTTCTCCTTTCAAGAGCGTGATGAGATTCCGATTTAAAGGCAAATTGGCTCCCAGATTCGTTGGTCCCTTTGAGATTATCGAGCGGATTGGACAATTGGCTTATAGACTTAGGCTGCCCGAGGAATTAGCCGCGATGCATGACGTGTTTCATGTGTCAATGTTGAGAAAATATGAGCCGGATCCGTCCCACGTTTTGAGAACTGACGAAGTTGAGCTGGATTCTGCCTTGAGTTATGTTGAATATCCGGTGCAGATCTTGGATAGGAAGGAGAAGCAGCTGAGGAACAAGATAATTCCCTTGGTGATGGTCCAATGGAGTAAGCATGGCCGAGAAGAAGCAACCTGGGAAGTTGAGGAGAAGATGAGGAAGGACTGGCCTCACCTGTTTGAGCACTGATCGTGTAGAATTTCCAGGTAAATTTCTGGTTTTGCTTCGAATTTTGGTGTGTAGTTGGTGCTGGTTTGAATGTTTGATGTGTTCTTCCCTGTGTTTGCCTTTGATTTCGAGGACGAAATCTCTTAAGTTGGGGAGAATGTGAGGATTGAGAACTTGGATTAGTGATTAATTGATTTGATTTGGGAATTAATCACGTAGATTTTGAAGTCCCTGCTGATTTTGAGCGTTGCGTTAATTTTTGGAAATTCAATCATAACGATTTTTGGTGCAAAGCTGTTAACAGCACGCTACTGTAGCATCACGTAGATTTTGAAGTCCCTGCTGATTTTGAGTGTTGCGTTAAGTTTTGGGAATTTCAATCGTAGCGATTTTTGGTGCAAAGCTGTTAATAGCACGCTACTGTAGCGGAGTCAACGCAGGTCAACCTTACTGTAGCTGCTGTGATGGGCTGACGGGCCCCGATGATCACGGACCGATGATTTCCCGGTTGATAGACCGTGGTATAGAGGCGACTTGATTTGATTGCCGGTTGATGCACTGGCCTAGCTGACCGATTCTCTTTGACAGCCTCATGCATTCATAGCATTGTTTATAGCATGTTGCTATGTTTATCTGCTTTGATAACTCTTCGTACTGAGGCTTGACCTCGTACTTCGTTCTGCTTTTGTTTGTTTGGGTCTGTGTTGCCCATTTGCAGGAGCACTAGGTAATCAAGCTGGACCGAGTGGAAGTTCAGCTGGTCGATCCCCGCGTCCCTGAGTCCCAGTCTATATATGATATGTATTGAACCGGGGGATGCCCCGTGTTATCATGTATTGGGGATATATATTTGGTTGATATACTTGTTGTGTTGGAGTTTGAGTCAACTCGTATTTTATTATTGCTATTTTGAATGTATGATTTGAAGTTCAGGCCCATTGTATTTCGAAAAATTTTTAAGCCCTGATTTTAAGCTTCCGTGTTTATGCGCTTATTATGTGTTAATTGTTAGTAATTAGCACGGGGCCTGACAAATGAAACATGGTACTTCACATCGCAGATGCTAGTCTCAAGCTCGGGCGGCCTTATCCTCATTTTGACGGCCCAATTGACTAGGAACGAATTCACAATGCATAGTGACTATTAGATGTGTTTCATGATAGCCATCATATCCACTATCACATCTAACATACACTATGGTGCATTCTAGGTCTTTATCCAACACAATTGTTAACATTATATAACATAATGAAAATAAAGAATGCCATAAATAAATGCGTATTTCATAAATAAAGATTGTCATATACAAGAGTTTATAAAACCCACACGCCACAAGTTGGCTAGTTCGGCATCTACTCTAACATCTAACACTACCACTCTCGCCCTCGTCGGAGCTGTATACCGTCGGCAATCGAAGAAGATAAGGTTCGGTGAACAGTAGATAGGGTATCGCGACAGGATTTGGCAATCGGGAAAATATTCTAAGTATGGAAACTGGATACTCAATTCGAAGACCAATTCCTCTAAAATATAATCCAAAGCAGCTCACAGCTGAAGAAACAATATCCACCACACTTAATCTATCGCAACTGATATTCCCGCTTGCAAAACAGATCTTGCAAAAGATCTCTCACTAAGCCAAAATAGCGATCGCAACTAACTCGAACGACGTCGCAGAGAACTACTGTCGCAACTGGACACGTCACCCGCTACTCACTGCTGAACACTAACCAACATCTGTTAGCAACGCTACAATAGATCTCTCAAACAGCTGACGCTAACGCAACTCACAGCTGAGTATTCTTTTCTAATCCAAAACGCGGTCGTTCCAACTAATCCAAACGACGACGTTGAACTACTCACTGCTGAAACACGCTAGCGCGCTCTCTACTACTCAGCGACAACAGATCGTGCTACTACCGCTGAATACAACCACTACTGCTGACGTCACCAATGCTGAGCGACAACATTCAGCGATGACTCGCGCTAACTGCTAAACAGATTCCATGAAACTCCAACTCTCCAGAACTGTTCTAAGGGCTAAAACGAAACCCGATAGCTTCTCCAAGCTCATCAACACAAAGTTGATATCAATAAAAACCGATTAATTAACTCTATTAATCTCATCAGCTTTCGGGTCTCACATTTAACTTGGGGATTTAATAATAAGTGTCGATCAGCACTTAGAGAATTTAAAACCCAATATTTTCTTATCTTCTTCCCCGAGAACCATCGATTAGTACTGTTCATTCAAACCTTTCTCTGTCGATTACCGTCGATTTATAACGCCGTTTGGAGCTAGATTGGTGGCGCTAAGCTCTCCTTCCTTAGGGCTTTCGATTGTTAACAGTTTGGAGCTTTAGATCGACGAGTTGAAGGAGCGCGAAGTGGTTGTAGAGTTCGAGCATCTTTGAGATTGTTTTCCAGTGGTTCTTCTGTTCTTTAGAGCTTTTGAGTAAGTGATTTCTTCTCGTTTTAAGCTTCGTAGAACTGGGCAGTGCTCTGTTGAGTTGAGGTAGCTGATTTAGGCTACGTAACATTAGGTTATAAGCTGGCTGAGCTTTGGTGTAAGCTGATTGTTATAAATATTGGCAGATTTGGGCTTGTAGGCATTTTTCTGTTGAGCTTTTGAGGAGCTCGTGAGTAGCAGACTTGAGGAGGCAGTTGGAGCTGTGTTCTGTGTGATCTATCGAGGTAGATACTGAGATTTGAGGTACGAATAGAGCTATAGCTTGGACATAAGCATGTGAATATTCCAGCATGATTTGAATGCTATGATCTGGGTGTTACGTGAACAGACTTGATTGATTGTTATGTGATTTACTTGTCTATTTACATTGATTTATGCATGTGATAATTGATATTCCTAGCATTCACGCATACATATTGAGCCTGATATTCGATTGATGTACCGAGTCGAGCTAGCATTGTGATTGGGCGGCTGAGTATTCACGCTTGAAAGGTCAAATGCTATCATCGGGATGGTGGCCGGCTGAGTCGTTGCGCCTGAAGACCACTGAGTTGTGATGGTCGATGGACCCGAATATCACGGACCGATGATTTCCACCAGCTGATTGGCTGTGCGTGGTGTTTGAGGCTCAATTGAGATTTGCCAGCTGAGTTGTTGGCCTAGATGACCGATTTTCCTTGACAGCCTCATGCATATCATGATGTGAATATTGTATGTTTTATGATTTGTTGTTTTATGAGTGCTCAATTGAGATTTGCCAGCTGAGTTGTTGGCCTAGATGACCGATTTTCCTTGACAGCCTCATGCATATCATGATGTGAATATTGTATGTTTTATGATTTGTTGTTTTATGAGTGCTCTTCGTACTGAGGTTTGACCTCGTTTTCTTTCCCTGTTTTTGGGATGCTTGGGTCTTGGTTGGCCTTTGCAAGTTCTTCAGGTAACCAGACTGGACAGAGTGGAGATTCAGCTGGTCGATACCCATTTTAATTTGAGTCCCAGTTATATGTATGATATATTGAGCCAGGGGATGTCCTGTGCCATTATTTATGTTGGGGATCTGTAGTTGATTGACTACTTATTTATTACCTATTGTGTTGTTGAGTTTGAGATAAAATCCTTATTTTGATTATGAACTTATTTTGAATGATATTTTGGATCAGGCCGAAATTTGAAAAAAATTAAATAAAATTTTAGCCCATATTTTAATGCTTCCACATGCTTGTGTTTAATTGAGTAATTAAACAATGATTAGCGCCGGGCCTGATATATATATATATTTATTATCGAGTCAATACCAGGGGATGTCCTGCGTGGTTGTTGAGACTGTTTTGACTTCATACTGTTCTTGTTGGGATTGTATTACATGTTGATATTGACTTGGAGATGAGATGTTGTTTACTATCTGGCATTATGTATGTATTGTGAGAATGTTATATTTACATTTTTTGTAAACAGTTTTTTTTAAAGAACTAGTATCTATATTTTGAGTATTCGAATATTTATACCCGCTATTGTTTGTAACAGGCTACAGAGAAAAAAAAATAATTTTAACACGCTTTTAATCTTCTGTATTTTAACGCTAATTGTGTGAATAACATTGGTTATGAGCACCGGACCTGACATTTTGGTATCAGATCTTAAATTGGGATAAGATCTATTTGATTATAGTGCACTCGAGTCTAGGCACGAAGATTGTTTATTTTCATGTGCTTGATTACGTGTTATAATGTTTATGTGTGCTTACCCTGGGTGTCTTGGAGATAGCCCCAAGAGAAGAGGTATAGCGGGCTAGCAGAATGATGAGATATCTAGGGAATAGAATCAGAAATACGAGGTTGAGCATCTCTCCCATGCGATGCATCAGAGACAACTTAGGCGGAAAGTGCAAACTATATGCTAAAGAACCAACCCACTCAACAACCTCATTCGGTCCAATGTAGTGAGGAGCTAACTTACCTTTAAGTTCAAATCTCATCGTCCTTCTAAAAAGAGAAACTTTCAGGAAAACTCAATCACCAACTTGAAATTGCAAAGGTTTAATCCTTTTATTCGCTTAGACTTTCTTGGTGATCCTGGTCTTCTTTCATTGTTTTACGGATCAGATAGACCTGATCCCGCATATTCTGCACAAACTCAGGTGTCGTCAACTGTCCTTCCCTAACTTATTCCCAACAAATAGGTGATCTGCACTTCCTGCCATACAAGGCTTCAAATGGTGTCATCCCAATATTCACTTTGTAACAGTTGTTGTACGAAATTCTACCAAGGACAGATATTCCTGCAAACCTCCACTGATCACTACAACTCGCAACATTTCCTAGAGCATTTGAATGGTTCTCTCCGTCAGGAGATCTGTCTGAGGATGATAACCCGTGCTCATGGACAACTTTGAACCAAAGATGCTTGCAAGCTCTTTCAAAACCTGGAATTTAAATCTAGGGTCCCTGTAGACACTATGGACACTGGCAAACCATGCAATCTCATCACCTGACCAATGTACAATCTCGCCATCTTCTTCAAAGAGCACGTCATGACGTAGGGAATAAAGTGGACTGATTTAGACAGTCGATGAATCTCTAACCAAATCACATTACAACCTCGATTAGAGCGAGGTAAGTGGATCATAAAATCCATGGAAACATGCTCCCAGTTCCACTATGACACATCTAAACGCTTCAACATACCACCGGGTCTTATTCTCTTAGCCTTGACCTGCTGGCAATTCAAACATCGAACCACAAAGTCTGGAAAATATCACCCCTCATGAATTCCTACCAAAAGTTAGAATTCAAGGCATGGTGCATTTTCATATTCCCAGGATGGACACTGTGGGTGTAACGAACACGTTTTTCAAAATGCAATTTTATATAAGTTTGGGATTCGAATTGAATGATACTCAAAATTTGTACTTGGTCCAAAGATAATTAACCCAATATGTAACGAACCTAACTCTAGAGAATTTTTTTTAAATAAAATGTGGAATAAACATCCTTTAAAATTATAATTCATCCATTAAAATCTTTTCCAAACATCACTTTAAAAAAATAAATAAACAAATATCTCAAAAATCACATCATATTTTCTTTCTTAAAATCAGAGTAAATAAATTGTTGCAGAAATCTGAACATGTCTAATATGATAACGTAAAAGCATCTGATTGGTCACGAGGTAGCAGCTGCAAGGAAAGATCAGTGGTCCTCGCCACTAGTCGGGACAAAATCGAACCAGGCTACTCTGCACCATTTAAACCTAGTGAGTCTAAAGTTCCAGCATACTCTATCTGATAATAACAAAGTACATAATAATAAAACCACATGCAACACATACAGTGTGAGACCTGGAAATTGTATTAAGGATTAATTGTTGAATTAATCGGGTTTTAGTGATTTCTGGTGATTCAGATTTCATTTTGAATGCTTGGGTTGCATTTTTGGGTCGTAAATCACAAATAGGACCATTTTGGGAATTTTCATATTTTTGGGTTGAGAGGTCTGTTTTGGTGAGATCTGATTTTGGTGGAGAAATCTGGTAGCAGATTTGATGATGTAAGCATCGCTTGTTAATGTTGTGTTGATGACGTAATCGTTGCTGTTGAGAGATCTGGTCGCTGGTGCCTTTGTAATTGCGCGGCGTGTTTTATAGCGTAGGAGCTAAAACGCTGTCGTTTCTTGAAGTCTGGTTTGCTTCGTGGGCATGAGAGATCTGTTGTGTTATGTGTAGAGATCTGGTTCCAGCGTGTGTTTGTTTAAGGCTTGGAACGGTGTCGTTTTGATTAGCACGAGTTGGAGAGATCTGGTATAGCGCTTGCATGAGATCTGTTTGCATGAGACTGTTTTGCGAGTGTAGGGTACTGGTGACCAGATTTCAGCGCTTGTTTTGGCGACCAGCTTCCAGCGTTCTTAGTTCCAGATTTCACCGTAGCGTGTGACGTCGTTTTGGGCTTTTGAGCATTGTTGCGCGCGTTGCTTGCGAAGTCTGTTTCTGTCGGTGTATGTTATTTTGAGCAGATATCTCGCGCCTTTAAATAGGAAGCGTTGGCTTCGTTTTATTTTACCAGATCCCATACTTAGCAAATATTTCATCGACTTTCGTTCTCTGTTTCTCAAACCCTCGACTACTGTTTACCGTGAGCTTCTCCGGTAGATTCCCGTCGATTCCGGCCACCGTTTTCACGTTTGAGGTAGTGTTGGACTCCTCTTGGAAAGATCTTTCACCCTATACCAGTTTCAGAGGCTAGTGTTCGCTGGTGAGAGATCGCGAAGCTACTGCTCTCGGTCGTGAGTTGTGCGTGCAGGTAGTTTTCGAGTTTAGTTGTTGAGATCTCATTTCCTAGCTGTGATTTAGCTCCCTGTTAAGTTGTGTTAGGGTGGTGTTTGCTGGTCGAGCGTGGGACTCCCAGCCGTGAGCTTTATGTGTTGGCCGTGAGTTTTGGGTTGATGATTCCCTGTATCTTGCGTATGTTTTATAGGTTGGAGTCAGTATTCTCAGGCTTTGTATTCGGTAATTGTTGCTCAGTGTTAAGGTACGGATTCGAGCTTTTTACAGCGTGAGGTTGGCATGAGTAAATGCAGTGATGGCTATTTGTTGTTTACGTGTATGGCTGCCAGTGTTTACTGCTTGTTGTTATATGCATACACACATTTGCATCTCTCACATTTCATATCTCAGTTGTATCGTACCTTGTACTTCGGCAGTTGTGCCTTATTGTATTTGCTGTTGTTTCTTACCAGGTTGCGAGGGCGAGCGGCAATACCGCACTCTCATCTCCCTGCTGGGATGTGTTAGCCCCTATGCGCCGAGTGGCTAACTACCACAGTTCATAGGTTGGGAAACGGCAGGTTGAGTGATTGATGCACCTGGTATTGGTGAGCGAGTAGGGGTGAGTGGGTAACTCCCACATGTCCTACACTCACAGTGGCCACCTATCCATTGCAGATTTGATTGAGCTATGCCTTGATTTCCTTGGCTCCCTTGTTGGTCGTAGCCTCCAGTTGTTATCCGGTGTCTCATGCATAGCATTTGCATTTTATTTATGCCATATCTTTGCTGTTTATTTGCTCTCCGTACTGGGGTTTGACCCCATTTCCCTCTGGGCTTGGTGTGTTTGTTTTCCTGTTGTGTTGTCCAGGTCATACAGCTGATCGAGGAGCTAACCCAGCTGGCGGTGCCCCACGAGGGTGTTGAGTGTCCCAGTTGCGTATAGCCTATATGTTTGTGTCAGTTTAGTAGCCGGGGAGATGCCCTGTGCTTCGTGGTTGTATTTCAGTGGTGGAGTCTGATACATGTTTATTTGTGTATTGATGCTATACTTGTGTTTCGTAAACTGGGATTCTATTTTAGTATTGTTGTATTTTAAATTATATGTTTTAAACCGTCGGGCCTAAACGCGAAAATTTTACCCACTTTTTGATAAGCTTCCGCATGTGTTTGGGTTTTTACTCTGTTGTGAGCACGATGCCTGACATTTTTGGTATCAGAGCTTAAGCTGGGATAAGCTCAATTTCTTTGATCACACTTGAGTCTAGGCACAGTGTCGTGTGTTGCATGTGCTTGACTTATGTGACTACGTGATGCATATTTGTGTTATATGCTGTATCTGTTCTGCTTTTCCTTATCCTGTTGAGTGTATTTAGATGCCGCCTAGACGTCGTTGTAGAGGTAGGGGGCAGTTCCAGGAGTCAGGGGGTCAGAACGAGGATCAGTATAGTGCTCCTAGTCGTACTCGTGAGAGTAGCGAAGAGGGGGAAGCTGAGACTCCACCGGCTCC
>KV004035.1:4905-19681 GCA_001598015.1 Dorcoceras hygrometricum | reverse complement strand
AAGATGTACCATGCTTTGAAGCCGCACTTTTGGTGGGCTGGCCTGAAGAGTGACGTTGCTGGTTTCGTTGCTCGTTGTTTGAATTGCCAGATGGTGAAGGCCGAAAGGATGAGACCCAGTGGTCTGTTGCAGAGTTTAGAGGTGCCCCAATGGAATTTGGAGCACATTCTATGGATTTTGTGACGCATCTGCCTCGTACCAGCAGAGGATTCGATGCTATTTTGGTGGTGGTAGATCGTCTGTCGAAGTCTGTGCATTTTATTCCCTATGGTATGACCTTCTCGTTGAAGAATATGGCGAAACTGTACGTGGATTTTGTTGTCAGATTACACGGTGTGCCCGTTTCGATCGTTTCTGACCGAGATCGAGGTTTATTTCCCGTTTTTGGAAGCGTTTGCAAACAGCTTTGGGTACCAGACCGCGTATCAGTGGTCTGTTGCAGAGTTTAGAGGTGCCCCAATGGAATTGGGAGCACATTGCTATGGATTTTGTGACGCATCTGCCTCGTACCAGCAGAGGATTCGATGCTATTTTGGTGGTGGTAGATCGTCTGTCGAAGTCTGTGCATTTTATTCCCTATGGTATGACCTTCTCGTTGAAGAATATGGCGAAACTGTACGTGGATTTTGGTGTCAGATTACACGGTGTGCCCGTTTCGATCGTTTCTGACCGAGATCGAGGTTATTTCCCGTTTTTGGAAGCGTTTGCAAACAGCTTTGGGTACCAGACCGCGTATCACCCCCAGACAGATGGCCAATCTGAGCGAACTATCCAGACGTTGGAGGATATGTTGCGTGCTGTTGTGTTGGATTTCGGAAGGTAGATGGCAAGATGCGTTGTCTTTAGTTGAGTTTTCGTACAATAACAGCTACCAAGTGACGATTGGCATGGCGCCTTTTGAGGCTTTGTATAGTAGAAAGTGCAGATCGCCGGTATGTTGGGAAGAAGTGGGGGAGAAGCAGCTATCTGCCCCTGACTCTGTGTAGAAAATGAAAGATCATGTGGATCTTATTCGACAAAGGATGAAAGCTGCCCAAGATCACCAAGCCAATTATGCGAATAAGAGGCATCGACCTCTTGAGTTTCAGGTTGGTGATCGTGTATTTCTCAAGGTTTCTCCATTTCGTAGTGTGATGCGCTTTGGACGCAAGGGAAAGTTAGCCCCTCGTTACGTTGGTCCGTATGAGATTGTCAAGAGGATTGGCCCTTTGGCGTATCGGCTGTTGTTGCCGCCTGAGTTGTATTCGCTCCATGACGTCTTTCATGTTTCCATGTTGAGGAAGTATGAGCCAGATCCGTCTCACGTGCTTGGAACTGACGAGGTAGAGCTAGATCAATCATTGAGTTATCAGGAATATCCTTTGCAGATCCTTGGCAGAAAAGAGAAACAGTTGAGGAATAAGACTATTCCGTTGGTAATGGTGCAGTGGAGCAAGCATGGCAGGGAAGAAGCTGCTTGGGAGCTGGAAGAAAAGATGCAGCGTGAGTGGCCGCATCTGTTTGAGTAGCTTTTGAGTTAAATTTCCAGTTGTTGTAGCTTTTGGTTGTATTTCTTCCCTAGTTGTTGTTGATTGTTTGCTCAGTTATCTTGAACTCTTGGCCTTGTGTTGGGCGAGTTTCTGTTTTGTTTTTTGTTGTTGCTTCGATTTTCAGTTGCTGTGTTGTATTTCAGAATGGTTGTTTGATTTCGAGGACGAAATCTTTTTTAGTGGGGGAGAAATGTGAGACCTGGAAATTTTATTAATGATTAATTATTGAATTAATCGGGTTTTAGTGATTTTTGGTGATTAAGATTTCATTTTGAATGTTTGGGTTGCATTTTCGGGTCGGGAATCACATTTGGATCAATTCTGGAAATTTTGATATTTTCGAATTTTGGTGAAATCTGGTAGCAGATTTGATGACGTCAGCGTTGTGTGTTAACGCTGTGTAGATGACGTGAGCCTTACGTTCGAGAGATCTGTTTGAAGTTGTGAAATCTGGTCGCAGATTTCAGTGACGTAAGCGTCGCTGGTATAGAAATCCGGTCGTAGCGTTTTGTGAGATCTGGGCGTTTAAATGTTGTGGCGCGTTTTTCTTGAAACGCTGTCGTTTGATGAGATCTGTTTTGGCGCAAGTTGGAGAGATATGGTATAGCGCTTGCATGAAATCTAGTTCGCCTAGTTGGCATGAGATCTGCTCGTGAGAAAAGAGAGATCTGTTTTTATAATTGCGCGTTGTGAAAAGCAGATGTCAACGCGAGTCAACGTTTTGTAGAGCGAGGTGGAACGTCGTCGTTTCATGAGATCTGTTGTGCGTTTTATAGATGAGATCTGTTAACGTAGTGTGAGATCTGTTTCTAGCACGGCGTCGTTTTGAATTTCGTATTGTTAACCAGATCCCAGCGTTCGAACCATATTTGATGACGTGTGCGATGTATTTCGTTTGTTGCATATCAGACCTGATGACGTAAGCAGATCCCTCCGCGGTTGTGAGTTAGCGTGTTTTCAGATTTCAGCGTTTTTAGACCAGACTTCTCCATAGCATTGGTGCGACGTCGTTTTGGGACTTTGTTGTGTTTTAGCACCTGTGTGAGCTTTATGAAATCTGTTACGTATTTGGAGCTTTAAAAGCTGTTTCTGTCGGTAGAATAAATTAACAGATCTCTCGCGCCTATAAATAGAAGCGTTGGCTTCGTTGCATGTTATCAGATTCCATACTTAGAGAAATTATCAGACTTTCGTTCTCTGTTTCTTCAAACCCTTGTCACTGTTCACCGTAACCTTCTCCGGCCATTTCCCGTTGATTCCGGTCACCGTTTTTCGTGTTCAAGGTAGCGTTGAACTCCCCTCGAAGAGCTCTTTTACCCTATACTGTGTTTGGAAGCTATAGTTAGCTCGATCGAAAGCGCGGAGTTGCTGTTCTTGCGTGCGATTTCTTCGTTGCAGGTAGCCTTTCGATCTAGCTTTGAGATCTTGTTCTAGGCTTTGTTTTAAGCTTCCTGTGAGTTGTTTTGGGTTAGGTTGAGCGCTGGTTTTAGTGTTTAAATTCCAGCCGTGAGCTTTTGAGTAGTTGGCCGTGAGTCTTGATGAGTTGGCCGAGAGTTTGGTTGTTGTTCACAGTGACTATTAGATGTGTTTCATGATAGCCGTCATACCCACTATCACATCTAACATACACTATAGTGTATTCTAGGTCTTTACTCATCGCAATTGTTAATCATCATACACACAATGAAAGTAAAGAATGCCATATGGATAAATGCGAATATCATATATAAAGATTGTCATATTCAAGAGTCTATAAACCCACACGCCACAATTTGGCTAGTTGGGCATCTACTCTAACACTAACTACCACAGTTCATAGGTTGGGTAACAGCGGGTGGAGTGATTGATGCACCTGGTATTGGTGAGCGAGTAGGGGTGAGTGGGTAACTCCCACATGTCCTACACTCACATTGGCCACCTATACATTGCAGATTTGATTTAGCTATGCCTTGAGTTCTTTGGCTCCCTTGTTGGTCGTAGCCTCCAATTGTTATCCGGTGTCTCATGCATAGAATTTTCATTTTATTTATGCCATATCTTTGCTGTTTATTTGCTCTCCGTACTGGGGTTTGACCCCATGTCCCTCTGGGGCTTGGTGTGTTTGTTTTCCTGTTGTGTTGTCCAGGTCATACAGCTGGTCGAGGACCTAACCCAGCTGGCAGTGCCCCAGGAGGGTGTTGAGTGTCCCAGTAGCGTATAGCCTATATGTATGTATCAGGGGAGATGCCCTGTGCTTCGTGGTTGTATTTCAGTGGTGGAGTCTGATACATGTTTATTTGTGTATTGATGCTATACTTGTGTTTCGTAAACTGGGATTCTATTTTAGTATTGTTGTATTTTAAATTATATGTTTTAAACCGTCGGGCCTAAACGCGAAAATTTTACCCACTTTTTGATAAGCTTCCGCATATGTTTGGGTTTTTACTCTGTTGTGAGCACGAGGCCTGACATACAGATATCGTAAAATAACTTAAAAACGTGCATGCATGAATGAACGTAAATCATGGCTCAATCTGTTCGTAGCATGCATAGTCATATATCATAACATAATGAGGCATCACATAACGTAACATAAAAGGTCGTGCGAGTCATATCCATGATGTGTGGTACATTACATTAAGGATTTATCAATCATAAAAACCAATGTACGTGGTGATGCGGTTCACCTGACCTTACCTCATGATCCCTCACACCTGTATGCTGCCACTTCACCATGCCCTGAACACATGAATCCATAAGCTCATTATAAGATTAACAGAGGTTCATCGGTGTGAGGACTAGAAATTTTTATATAGTGATTAATGAATTTATTAGATCGGAATGAGGATTAAATCGGAGAAGCGTGCCTTATGAACTACCGGGTATCCAGACTAGGAGAATTGGTCAAACCTGTTCGTTGAAATCAGCTTTGGATGCGGGCATATTTGAGTAGTTGATCCCTGAGCTGGAGAAAAATGCCTCGTGCGAGTGAGCTGGTAGCGCTGCATGGACCGGCTCGGTTCATGATTTGGTGTAGACCGGTTCAGGGTTGTCCAGATCTGGAGGCAGTGCGAAGTCATTTTGGGTTACCAGTTCAGACGCTGGTTGATTGTGACCAGTGCTGACGGTGTGATCTGGAGGTGCAGCTGTTTGGGCTTATCTGCTCGATGAGTGTGAGCAGCTGTGTGTACCAGCTTTGGGAAGCAGCATGCTGGGATGTGCTCGAGTTGGTATCAGATTTGATATGTGCTGATAGGTGAATGGGATCTGATGCGAAACGTGATCTGATTGAGTAGCTTGTATGGTTGAGACAGTGAGCTGGTCGTTTGATGGTAGAGAGCTGGTATAGCGTTGAGGAGTAAGATCTGGTGCAGTGCTAAGATCTAAGTTGGTTGAATTTCAATGTAGCGTTGACTGGGAGAATAAGTATAAGTGTCGAACAACACTTATCCACATCTAATATTCCCTATCTTCTTTCCAGAGAGCCTTCGGCACATACTATTCCCCAAACCATTACTGTTCATCGTACTCGATTTCTTTCGATTGCCATCGATTTACGCTGTTGTTTGGAGCAAGGTTGGTGGCGCTGAGTTCGTCTCTTCAAGATCTTTCATTTGGTACCATTTTGGAGCCTTGGGTTGCCTTGTCGAGGAAGTGCGAAGTAGTTGCATTGTTCGGATTTTTTGTGATTCCTGGCCGGTATTGCGTGGTTGGCTAAGTGATTTCTTTTTTGTTCTAAGCTTCGATTAGATCTGGTTGGTCCTACGTTGTATAATTGTGACTAGTATGGGCTTCTCAGCTGTAGGCAGTAGGCTGAACGAGATTAGATACTAGCTGATTTGTTAGATTTTTGGAAGATTTGAACTTGCAGGCAGTTTCTGTTGAGTTTCTTGGTGGGTTAGTAGGGCAATGGACATGAGCAGGCTGTTGGTGCTGTGTTCTGGTGCGATTTGTTGAGGTATTAACTGCTTAGAGGAAGGTATGAGTGAGCTTATAGTATCAGCTTTAAATTCAACTTGTAAATATTTCCTGTGTGTTTGAGTTACTGTGATTATGTGATGGACGAGGCTGATTGGTCTTGCTGGTTTAAGATGATGATTCTGTTCTCTTATCTGCCTATGTGTTGATTATATGCGTTTTATTGTGAGCATGAATCTAACTTGCATACATGCATAGCACATGGAGCCTGTTTTCCTTTAGACCTGATAATCGCTGAGTCACGATTTGCTGGCTGAGTCGTCGTGCTGAGAATTCAATGTCGTCACTGAGTCGTGATAACCAGCTGAGTTGCTGTGATTTGGATTCTGATTGATTATTGAGATTCTATTGCACAGCTGGGTCGTTGTGCCTGGCTTACCAATGATTCTTGGTAACCCACTTGCATTACACGTTTGAAATATTGCATGTATGATATGGCTGATGCTTTATTGATGATCTTCGTACTGAGGCTTAACCTCTTTTTATTTTCCTTTTTGGGCTGCTTTGGTCTGTGTTGACCCTTGCAGGATCTTCAGGTAATCCAGCTGGACTAAGTGGAGTGTTGGCTGGTAGATCCCCCTTTTGAGGCCCAGTTATATATATTATGTATTGATATATGGAACTAGGGGATGCCCTGTGCAAATACTGTAATTTGGGGATCTGTATTTGTAATTTACCTGTGTACTGTTGTTGCTATTGTTGTTGGGATTTTTGAGTTAAAATCCATATTTTGACTATCATTGTTTTTAAATGTTATTTCCGGTTCAGGCCCAAACGAAAAACAAATTAGCCAACATTTTATGTTTCCGTGTAATTGTGATTAATTGAGTAATTAATCCCTGATTTAGAGCACCGGTCCTGACATTTTGGTATCAGAGCTTAAGCTGGGATAAACTCGATTATTTTCCATCACACTTGAGTCAAGGCACAGATTTTGAGCTTTTTGTTCGTGATTGACTCTGTGATTTCTCTGATTTTGTTATCTGCCTCAGTCATTTATCTGCTTTTGGTTCTTACCTTTGAGTTTTGGTAGATGCCACTGAGGAGAGGTAAGGGTAGAACCACTAGGCGGACTGTTGAGGAGTCTAGAGCCCCTGAGAGTTATGAGGATGTTGAGCAGTAGAGTGTGCCTTTGCATCCTCGAGCCGAACAAGTAGAAGTTGAGGTGTATAATCTGACTAGATAGGTTGGTGTGATGGAGCTAGTGTTGGCTAGGTTCCAAAGGATGAATCCCCCTACGTTCACTGGCGACGAGGGTGGTTTGATGGCGGAAGGCTGGTTGGAGCATATGGAGGAGTTGTTTGATACGGTGGAGTATTCTCAGGAAAAGAGACTGAAGTTAGTCATTTTTCAGTTGAGAGAGCATGCTCAACGCTGGTGGAAGGGTACTTCCCGAGTCATGAGAGAGAGTGGAGTTTTGATTTCATGGGAGAGTTTCTGTGCAGCTTTTCGTTAGGAATATACCCCTGAGTCGTACTACAATAATCGTGAGAGGGAGTTTGATAATATGAAGCAAGGGAACATGAGCGTGGCCGAGTATGCTAGACAGTTTTACTCGCTTCTGTCGTATGTTTCCCACGTTGCTAACGAGGAGAGGATGAAGAGAAACAAGTTTCTGAGAGGGTTGAGGCCCGATTTGTTCCGCATGGTGTTAGCTGGTTCTTCTGCGACTTACGTTGAGGCAGTGGATAGGGCAGTGGACATTGAGGATAGTCTTTTGGAAGCACAGAATCAGGTTCAACCGATAGCTGGACGTAGTTTCCAACCCTTTCCAGAAGCGACGCAATCGTTTCAGCCTCCCCAGACTTCACAAAAATCGAATCGCCAGAGGTTCAAGTCTCGAGGAAATCAGTTTAAGAGATGGTCGAATTCGAGTTCTTAGGGTTCCGTTAGCTCTGATGCTAGTGGCTCTGGAGGAGTTTCGTGTGGTCAGTGTGGAGGTAGCCATATGAATTCTTAGTCTCGTGGAGTTCAGGGTATTTGCCATAAGTGTGGGAAACCAGGACATTTCGCAAGAGTGTGTCCTTCGATGGGGGGACAACCGTTCGAATCAGTCGCAGCAAGGTTCAAATGGTGGATTTTTGCAGAGACCGCAACCCTTTGCCCAGTCTCAACGATAAGGATTTCAACCATGAGAATCATCTAGGTTCAGAGCATCTTCTAGACCTCAGTTCTCGGGACCTCCGCAAGCTCAAGTGAATGCCTTAACGAGGGAGCAAGTGAATGCCTGGGGGAGTTATTGTAGCGCCCCAAAATCCATAGGACCACAAATATTAACATTCTTATTTTAAGGGCCATTTTGATATTCGAGCATTCAGATTTCAGTTCCAGTTAGTTTTATTTATTTAAAGCTGATTTCTTCTTTTCCAGATTTGAAACACGGTCCAGAAGGTTTCCGACAGAGTTCGCCCCAAGCACAATCCGAGTTAGTCCAGATCTGAATTTTTCTTTGGAAATAAAACGTTTTGAAATGGGAGAATTATTTATTAAATGCTAGAAACAGTTTCAAAATTTAAATAGTAGTGGGGAGCTTTTAGCAAAACTTTTCAAAAGTACAAGGAATTGGTATGACAACCATGCTTACTCAAGTATTTCTACCTGCTACCAATCATGCTCCCATATATGATTGAATTCGTGAGTTGTAAGCTCATTCCACTTGCAAGAAAAAACTTGCGTTCTCTCAATTCCTGAGGAGCTCGTCGCATGTGCTTGAGGAGATCTTCTGTCAGGACCAACTGTTCTTCGTGTTTTCCAGTTATAGGCAAGTAAAGTTGATTCTTTGCTACACCATGAAAGCATATAATGTCTCTTTTCAGTTCTGTAACTGCTTGCCTGTTTTACGCACCAGTTTTAACTTATGTTTATGTCATTGTTGGTTTAAAATGAATGTTTCAGGTTCACAGAGCTGTTTATTTTCTAAAACTCTCCAAATGTGTTTTAGTCCGATGGAAGTTGATTTTAAAACCACTGAGTTGTATAGATTTGAGTTTTATGTATGAGTAAGAACTTTTTCGTTCTGGTGAATGGAGGCGTCTGGACTTGACTCCAAATAATCGGCGATGCTGATCAAATCGGGATTTTGTACCTGTTAGATAGGCGGAGCGGGTATATTTGGGTGTCGATCGTGATGCTGCAGCACTAGTATCATCGCCAGAACTGTTTTTCTACGCTAGCGATATGATTTTATAGTCAAATCTGTTCCTCACACCTCAAAACTTTTTTCTCGCTAGAGTTATTATTTCGATAGCCAAATCTGCTTCCACACTAGCGATGCTACTCCTATAGTCACATCTGTTTTCTCGCTATCGATATCATTCTGAAGCCAAATCTGACTTAATGCTAGCTATGCTTATAGTCACATCTGTTCTCATTAGCGATACTGTTTCGACAGTCAAATCTGTTTGCACAACTGAGATCTATTTCGTACCTGAGTACTGTTTTCGTTAGCCAAATCTGTTTTCATACCAGTGACATGTCTCGTATAACCAAATCTGTCGCTCAGTGCAATTTAAAGAGAAATGAGTTTAAAGAGAAGTGAACCCCAATGATTGTTTATCCGACCTCAATAAGATTTTGTTTAAAGGAAGTAAAAGTTCAGTTTTAAGGGATTTATTGCGTAGATAACAGAAGGTCTATTATGGAAGGGTGAGCTAGCGGTCGAAGGAATCAGTTGCCACTTCTTATTGGGCGATGTTTCGCCATATTGTTACTGAATTCAGATGTAGCTTGATCAAGCGCCAATGGACCTAAGGAGAGCTTCTAAGCCATAAGCACAAGAAAATATAGATGAGATCTGGGTTGCCTTCGCAAATCTGATTTTATGAAAATAATTTATGTTTAACTGACTTCCTTTAAACTATGATTATTTTAAGTTAGGCATGTGTCTGCCTGCGCTAAGGGATCTTTGTTATCCTCGGTTTTTACTTGCTTAGAACCTAGGCTCATTAGCTTTTATGGTGCAGGTGAGGCATATCTGGGGCAAACGGGAGGTGGGAGTTGAACCAGCTGTGGTGTATATGTGTTTATCGAAGGCCAGCGTTTCCGCGTCATTATTGTTTTTGATCTTTTTTCAATATGTATTAAGATCCATTTCAACAATGGAGAATTCATATATTGTTCCAGTAGTTGCAATATCGCAGTTTGTACTTGACCCTCAAATCTGTTAATCAAATCTGTTGTTGCTATTTCATTTTGGCGCCATTCGTTTGTATATCGATTTTGTAAGGAAATACAGCATACAATTTTTCGCATTCAGCCCTTCTATTCCTTCGTTTATTCAATTAACTCCACTCCATTGATTCCCATGGGTATGGGCGTCACAACTTGGTATCAGAGCATGGTCCTAGCGATAAACACACTTATTTCCAGTTGGGACAGATTTCGTTGACTGTTTATCCTGAGCTGTGAGTTTTATTTTATAGAGTATTTATCTTTTTAATTTAGCTTGTTCTGATGCTCATTTGTGGTGGATTACGGGCTATAGATTAAGATGTGTGGCAGAGGACGAGGTAGAAGAAGCACTTCCTTAGAAGAACACAGTCCAGACAGTAATGATAGTATTACCCAACTTTTAAGGCTATTGGTAGAACAGAGGCAGAGGTAACGACCAATCTTCTAGCAGTAGGGGACCAAACCATGATGAACCTCAGGAAAGGTTTCGAAAACAGAAACTGAAGGAGTTTAGTGGTACAACAGATCCACTTGCTGCTGAGAGCTGGATCAAGTCGATGGAGGTCATTTTTTAGTATCTCCAGATGCAAGACCTGGATAGGCTTAGGTGCGCTATCTACATGTTGAGGGATGATGCAATCATCTGGTGGGTAGGAGCCAAGTTATCTATGGATTTGGAAAATCTGTCGTGGGGAGATTTTAAGCGAGTGTTCTTTGAACAATAATTTACGGAAGATAAGAGGTCTGAATTGAAGCGAGAGTTCCTAACCTTGAAGCAAGGAAGCATGACAGTAGAGGAGTATGTTCGAACATTTGAGAGGGGAAGCTATTTTGTGCCTCTTATAGGAAATGATCCCAACGAAAAGTTGAATCATTTCGTGGAAGGATTGAAGCCTACATTCAAGCTGAATTTTATTTTATGTTTCCCTAAAACTTATAGGGAAGCAGTGGATAGAGCCCTACGTGTTGAGAGGGATTGGAAGGATGTCGAAGAGGAGAGACAACAGAAGAAGAAAGCCTTACAACAAAAAGACCATAGCCCATTTAAGAAACAGAACAAGAACCAGCAGCGACCTCAGGAACAGAAACTCTTACAATTTCAACCTATAGTGCAGTTCCTGCTACCAATAATCGACCAGTGTGTCCCAAGTGCCGGAAGAATCACCCTAGTCCATGTAGAGCTGGTCAGATCGTCTGCTACAGATGTGATGTGCCAGGCCATGTTATTCGGAACTGCCCAAAGTCAAAGCAACTGGTGACCAGTAGAGCTTTTGTTATGACAGCTGAGCAATCCAACCCCGATTCTATTGTGGTTACGGGTAAGATCTTGATTGGTGGTATGCCCTCTATAGCATTGGTAGATTCAGGTGCTACCCATTTGTTTATAGCAGCAAAGTTTTCTATGAAGTTTGCCTTCAAACCAGACCAATTAACCGTAGGCTTTTGCGTGACTGTACCCTCAGGAGAGGAACTGGTATCCCATGGTTTATTTCGTGACTTAGAACTTAGCTTCAAGGTTGTTTGATTACCGCCAATTTGATTGTGCTACCTATGCTTGAGTTTGATTTAATTCTGGGAATGGACTGGTTAACTAGGTATGGGGTAGTAATTGATTTTGAGTTTGATTTTGATGGCTGAAGCCCATACAACCCCATACTCAGTGCACCCACGGAGTACCAATATGCATAAGGATCTCCAGAAGTTATACTGGTGGCCAGGAATGAAACGCGACATTTCCAAATTTGTCTCAGAATGTCTACATGCCAACTGGTGGAAGCTGAACATCAAAGACCAGTTGGAATGCTGAAACCATTGCCTATACCGGAGTGGAAATGGGAGACTATTGCTATGGATTTCGTGGTTGGATTGCCCAGAACTACCCTAGGAATTCTATATGGGTTATAGTAGACAGACTCACTAAGTCATCTCACTTCTTGCCAGTTAAGACAACTTATGATGTGAGCAAGTATGCCGAATTGTATGTGAAAGAAATAGTTAGGCTGCATGGTATTCCAGTTTCGATTGTATCCGATAGATATCCAAGGTTTATGTCAGCTTTCTGGAAGAGTTTACACAGAGCATTGGGTACTAAGTGGACCTTTAGCACAGCTTTTCACCCCCAGACCGATGGTCAATCAGAAAGGGTGATTCAGATTTCATAAGACCTACTCAGGGCATGTATCATAGATTTTTCAGAGAGTTGGGATTTAAAGCTACCGTTGGTAGAATTCACGTATAATAAAAGTTTCCAAGAATCGATACAGATGGCCTCATATGAAGCTCTCTATGGTCGAAAATGCAGATCACCTTCTTGACTGGGATGATGTAGGTGAACGTACTGGTTTAGGTCCAGATGTGGTAAAGCAAACAGCTGAAGCTGTTAGGAAGATTAGGGAGCGGATGAGGACAGCTCAAAGAAGACAAAAGAGTTATGCTAATAATAGACGTCTAGAGCTGAGTTTTGAAGTTGGCGATCACGTATTTTTGAAAGTAGCTCCGATGAAAGGAGTGATGTGTTTTGGGAAGAAAGGAAATCTGAGTCCAAGGTATATTGGTCCTTAAGAGATTTTGGACAATGTAGGAACAATGGCTTATCGATTAAAACTACCCCCGCATCTGTCTTCAGTGCATAGTGTGTTTCATGTATCAGCTTTGAGGAAATATGTTCCCAACCCGTCGCATGTGCTGAGTTATGAGCCAATCCATTTGGCACCAGATCTGAGTTACGAAGAAAGACCCGAGAGGATTCTTCTTAGAGAGATTAGGCTGTTGAAGAATCATAGTATTCCAATGGTTAAGGTACAGTGGTCTAACCAAACAGAACTATAAGATACGTGGGAGACCGAGGGTGATTTGCATAGTCTTTACCCAGAGCTATTTGGTAAGTAAATTTCGAGGACGAAATTTCAATATGGAGGGTAGAGTTGTAGCGCCCCAAAATCTATAAGACCAAAAATATAACCTTCTTATTTTAAGGGCCATTTTGATATTCGAGCATTCAGATTTCAGTTCCAGCTAGTATTTAATGCTGATTTCTTCTTTTCCAGATTTGAAACACGGTCCAGAAGGTTTCCGGACAGAGTTCGCCCCAAGCACAATCCGAGTTAGTCCAGATCTGAATTTTTCTTTGGAAATAAAATGTTTTGAAATGGGAGAATTATTTATAAAATTCTAGAAACAATTTCAAAATTTTAATAGTATTGGGGAGCTTTTAGCAAAACTTTTCAAAAGTACAAGGAATTGGTATGGCGACCATGCTTACTCAAGTATTTCTACCTGCTACAAATCACGCTCCCATATATGATTGAATTCGTGAGTTGGAAGCTCATTCCACTTGCAAGAAAAATCTTTCATTTTATCAAACTCCTGAGGAGCTCGTCGCATGTGCTTGAGGAGATCTTCTGTCAGGACCAACTGTTCTTCGTGTTTTCCAGTTGTAGGCAAATAAAGCTGATTCTTTGCTACACCATAAAAGCATATATTGTCTCTTTTCAGTTCTGTGACTGCTTGCCTGTTTACGCACCAGTATTAACTTATGTTTATGTCATTGTTGGTTTAAAAAGAATGTTTCGGGTTCACAGAGCTGTTTCTTTTTCTAAAACTCTCCAAATGTGTTTTAGTCCGATGGAAGTTGATTTTAAAACCACTGAGTTGTATAGGTTTGAGTTTTATGTATGAGTAAGAACTTTTTCGTTCTGGTGAATGGAGGCGTCTGGACTTGACTCTAAGTAATCGGCGATGCTGATCAAATCGGAATTTTGTACCGCTTAGATAGGGGGAGCGGGTATATTTTGTTGTCGTTCGTGATGCTACTAGTTTCATCGCCAAAACTGTTTTTCTATGCTAGCGATATGATTTTGTAGTAAAATCTGTTCCTCACACCTCAAATCTTTTTTCACGCTAGCGTTACTATTTCGATAGCCAAATCTGCTTCCACACTAGCGATGCTACTACTATAGTCACATCTCTTTTCTCGCTAGCGATATCATTCGGAAGCCAAATGTGACTTAACGCTAGCTATACTTATAGTCACATCTGTTCTCATTAGCGATACTGTTTCGACAGTCAAATCGGTTTGCACAACTGAGATTTGTTTCGTACATGCGTACTGTTTTCGTTAGCCAAATCTTTTTTCATACCAGTGATATGTCTCCTATAACCAAATCTGTCGCTCAGTGCAATTTTAAAGAGAAATGAGTTTAAAGAGAAGTGAACCCTGATTATTGTTGATCCGACCTCAATAAGATTTTGTTTAAAGGAAGTAAAAGTTCAGTTTTAAGTGATTTATGACGTAGATAACAGACTATCTATGATGGAAGGGTGAGCTAGTGGTCGAAGGAATAAATTTCCCCTTCATATTGGGCGATGTATATTGTTACTGAATTCAGATGTAGCTTGATCAAGCGCCAATGGAACTAAGGAGAGCTTCTAAGCCATAAGTCACAAGAAAATATAGATGACATATGGGTTGCCTTCCCTAATCTGATTTTACGAAAAGAATTTATTTTTAACTAAATTCCTTTAAACTATGATTATTTTAAGTTATGCATGTGTCTGCCTGCGCTAAGGGTTCTTTGTTATCCTCAGTTTTTACTTGCTGAGCCCCTAGGCTCATTAGCTTTCATGGTGCAGGTGAGGTAGATCTGGGGCAAACGGGAGACGAGAGCTGAACTAGCTGTGGTGTATATGTGTTTATCGAAGGCCAGCGTTTCCGCGTCATTGTTGTTTTTGATCTTTTGTCAATCTGTATTAAGATCCATTACAACAATAGAGAATTCATGTAGAGTTCCAGTAGTTGTAATGTCACAGTTTGTTCTTGAACCTCAAATCTGTTAATCAAATCTGTTGTTGATATTTCATTTTGGCACCATTCGTTTGAATATCGATTTTGTAATGAAATACAGTTTACAATTTTTCGCGTTCAGCCCTTCTTTTCCTTGTTTATTAAATTAACTCCACTATGTTGATTCCCATGGGTATGGGGCGTCACAGTTATTGCAGGTACTTGTACTATCTTTGACTTTCCTGCACGTAGTTTTTTTTTATACTGGAGCATCACAATCCTTTATATCTGATTTTTTTGTATATGTAGTGTGGGTTGAGTTGCTACCCACTGCGTG
>KV004033.1:0-14056 GCA_001598015.1 Dorcoceras hygrometricum | reverse complement strand
ATTTATACACTATTATCCCCTCAGATAGCATAGGATATCCACGCATGTCTGCGAGCGGTGAATCCTCGACAACGATGCATCGACTCCTACATGCATCGGGGTCTCACCCAATCCCGACGCCTGGTGACCCCAAGTGAGTCGGCAAACGGGTCAAAGTGAGACGCCTATCATGTAGAGTCTCAATGACGTTTCGAGTCGTGAGGACTAATCAGTACAACCAAGACCTTGGACCTTCCACTCGACAAATGGTAACCACTTGGAAAGTCCGAAGGAGGGTAGTTCGATAGATCACCAGGTCACTATCTATCTGCATGCTCAGAACATCACAATGTTCCCTACCAATGAAACATGATACTTCGCATCGCAGATACTAGTCTCGAACTCGGGCGGCCTTATCCTCATTTTGACGGCCCAATCGACTAGGAATATGTTCAGAATACACAACGACTATTAGATGTGTTTCATGATAGCCGTCATACCCACTATCACATCTAACATACGCTTCAGTGCATTCTAGGTCTTTACTCAACGCAATTGTAAATCATTACACACATAATGAAAGTAAAGAATGCCATATAAAAGAATGCGAATATCATATATAAATATTGTTTGTACAAGAGTCTATAAAACCCACACGCCAAAAGTTGGCTAGTTGGGCATCTACTCTAACAATTTAGGCCTGAATCTGGAGAGAAATGGGATTTATATGGTGCTGATTCGCGACCTAAGATTCCTTTTTGTGTCTGTCATGGAGATGTTCAGTTTGTTTTCGCTAGAGAATTCAGGGTTTATGATCTATGCCTTGGATGTTTCCCGAGTATCGCGAGTAGAGTTGAGCGATGTTCCGATTGCTCGAGAGTTTCCTGACGTGTTTCTGGATGAGATTCCTGGAATCCCTCCGAGAGGAGAGATTGACTTCAGTATAGAGTTGGTGCCAGGGACAGCCCCGATTTCTAGAGCTCCGTATCGGTTGGCGCCAGCTGAGTTGAAGGAACTCAAAGATCAGTTGCGTGATTTGTTAGAGAAGGGCTTCATTAGACCGAGTATGTCGCCCTGGGGAGCTCCGATTCTTTTCGTGAAGACCATCTTTGAGGATGTGTGTGGATTTTCGGCAGTTGAACAAAGCGACGATTAAGAACAAGTATCCGTTGCCGAGTATTGATGTAATGCCCGAAATTATTACATCGAAATTTAGTGATTTGAAGTTCCAAATGATTGATTTTTGATGAAGTTGAATTTATGAGCTCGGATTTCTTCGGGAATAGTTGCAAGGAAATCGAAGCAATATTTGAAGACTTTAAACAGATAATAGCGAAGGTATAATTTGACAGTAGAGTCAGGGATTAGATTACTCAAGAATGAGTTTCCTTGAGTTATCCCGATGAAATCACATACATGTTTGATACTGTTCTTGATTTAGAACTTGAGTTATGTATGTGTCGATCCATCACAGGTAGTGGATCTTTCATTTTGCATGAGATTGCATCATACGACGAGATTTGAATTGATTCTAATGCCCAGGACTGAGATGACCTGATTTTCGAAGCCGGAGATGGTTTCGATAGATGAATATTCATGTCAAGATCGGATACGAATCTTGATGGCATTGAGATGAAATGGAATCAATTCTGAGAACGAAGAACTGAGAAAGATGCATTGCATTTTAGAATTCAAATCTGGTTTTGTACATAAGAATCAAACGTACTAGTAAACTTAGATTGTAACCACCGTGAACAATGAAGTATTCTTATAAATGAATAACTTTTACGATACAAGCTGATATCTTTAAGCTTCTGCTGTTTGAAAAAAAAATCTTATATATGAACCAGATTGGATTTAATAAACTTGTTTAGTTTAAATTAATCACCCACTGATTGAGATTAGATGATTAATTGTGAGCAGAGAGCCTCACAATTGATGACTTGTTAGACCAGTTGCAAGGATCTGCTGTATACTCTAAGATTGATCTGCGGTCTGTTTATCATTAGATGCGGATCAGAGATGCTGACGTGGCAAAACGGCATTCAACACTAGATATAGGCATTATGAGTTTTTGGTGATGCCTTTTGGATTGACGAATTCTCCTGCTGTCTTCATGGATCTGATGAATCGCGTCTTCAGTGAGTATATCGATCGTTTTGTGATTGTATTCATAGATGACATCCTGGTGTATTCGAGGAATTTCAGAGAGCATAAAGAGCACTTGAGATTGGTTTTGCAGAAACTGAGAGACTCACAATTGTACGCTAAATTCAGCAAGTGTGAATTCTGGCTGGATAAAGTTGTCTTTTGGGGTCATGTCATTTCAGCGCAAGGGATTTTCGTAGATCTGATTAAGGTCGAAGCGGTTCTTAACTGGGAGCGACCTAGGAATGTTTCTGAGATCCGTAGTTTCTTGGGTTTGGCTGGCTATTACAGACGTTTTATTGAGAAGTTCTCTTCGATAGGTAGGCCGATGACTCGGTTGACCCAGAAAGATAGGAAGTTTGTTTGGACTGAAGAGTGTGAGTCGAGTTTCCAGTTGCTTAAGGATAAGTTGACTACTGCTCCTGTCTTAGCTTTGCCTTCGGGTTCTGGAGGTTTTGTAGTTTGCTCTAATGCTTCTCTGAGTAGTTTGGGTTGTGTGCTGATGTAGAACGGGTGTGTGATAGCCTATGTGTCTCGACAGTTGAAGCCCCATGAGACGAGATACCCCGTTCATGATTTAGAGTTGGCTACGATAGTGTTTGCCTTGAAGATTTGGCATCACTATTTGTATGGTGAACAATTTGTGGTATACACAGACCACAAGAGTTTGAAGTATATCTTCACGCAGTCAGATTTGAATATGAGGCAACGCCGCTGGATGGAGTTGCTGAAGGATTTTGAGTGTGAATTCAGTATCAGTCTGGGCGAATGAATTTAGTGGCCGATGCTTTGAGTAGGAAAGCCCAACCGACGATGTTGACGTCGATGAGTATATCCAAATTCCATGAGGATTTGGGGATTTCTAGGTGGCGTTTCCGGTCGAGTGATCAGTATTTTGTGGTTTCTTCTTTTCGGGTTGAGCCAAATATTGTAGCAGACATTAGAGCAGCGCAGAGGACTGATCCGTATGTTCATGAGTTGAAGATTAAGGCTCAGAATGGTCAGTCTGAGGATTTTTCTATTGCTTCTGATGGATGCTTGAGATTTCGAGGTAGATTGGTGGTCCCGAATTTGATTGACTTGAAGGAATCCATCTTAAATGAAGCTCATTGTAGTCGTTACAGTGTTCATCCAGGCGATAGGAATATGTATCATGCTTTGAAGTCTCACTATTGGTGGGAAGGCATGAGGAATGACATCTCTGGATTTGTAGCTCGATTTTTGAATTGTCAACAGGTCAAGGCTGAGAGGATGAGACCTGGTGGATTGCTAAAGAGTTTAGAAGTGCCTCAGTGGAACTGGGAGCACATCGCCCTGGATTTTGTGACTCATTTGCCTCGATCGAGTAGCGAATGTGACGATGTTTGGGTTGTTGTTGATAGACTTTCGAAGTCAGCCCATGTGAGGTCCGGGGCTCAAAGAGGGCGTGGAGTGATCGCCGGTGCCAAGAGGTTGCATGGACAATGAGCGGCTCCTGACAGACTTCTAGAGGCGAAGGGGCATATGAAGGAATCGATCCCACACCGGAATGAGAGGGATTACGAGACTGGAAAGTTATAGATGTAATGGAGGTTAGTTGAGGAAGGCTTATCAGATTTAATTGGTACTACTTATACCAACAAGGTGCATCTTCTTTTCGGGAGCTCATCACTTAAGAACTTCAAAGCTAAGCGTGCTTGACTTGGGACAATTTTGGGATAGGTGACCTTCTGGGAATTTTCTCAGGGTGCGTGCGAGTGAGGACAAAATACGCTGGAAAGATCAATGTTGGTACAGTGGGGGCAGTCGTTAAATCTGGGGCGTTACAGTTGGTATCAGAGCCGACCTTTCTTAGTACGGTGTCGTTCAGGAACGAACCAAGCGGAAGCTGGTGGGCATGTGAGGTCCGAGGCTCAAAAGAGGGCGGGGAGTGATCGCCGGTGCCAAGAGGTTGCACGTACAATGAGCGGCTCCTGACAGACTTTTAGAGGCGAAAGGGCATATGAATGAACCGGTCCCACACTGGAATGATAGGGATTACGAGATTGGAAAGTTATAGATGTAATGGAGGTTAGTTGAGGAAAGCTTATCAGATTTAATTGGTACTACTTATACCAACAAGGTGCATATTCTTTTCGGAAGCTCATCTCTTAAGAACTTCAAAGTTAAGCGTGCTTGACTTGGGACAATTTTGGGATGGGTGACCCTCTTGGAAGTTTCTCAGGGTGCGTGCGAGTGAGGACAAAACACGCTGGAAAGATCAGTGTTGGTATAGTGGGCACAGTCGTTAAATCTGGGGCGTTACAGCCCATTTCATTCCTTATGATGTGAGGTGTTCGATGAAGAAGATGGCGCGACTGTACATTGACCATGTGGTTAGATTTGCATGGAGTCCCGGTTTCGATAGTGTCTGAGATCAAAGGTTTATTTCTTGATTTTGGAAGAGCTTGCAGGCAGCGATGGGTTCGAGATTGGCTATGAGTACAGCCTATCACCCACAGATCGATGGTCAATCTGAGAGGACCATTCAGATTTTAGAGGATATGCTGCGATCAGTTGTTTTTATTTCAGTGGTGGCTGGCAGGATTCTTTGTCCTTAGTTGAATTTTCTTATAAAAACAGCTACCAGGTGACTAGATCAGATTGAGTTGATTCGGAGTAGGATGAAAGCTGCTCAAGATCAAAATGCTAGCTATGCTAATAACAGACGCAGGCCTTTGGAGTTTGAGGTTGGCAATCGAGTGTTTCTCAAAGTTTCTCCTTTCAAGAGTGTAATGAGATTTCTATTGAAGGGTAAGTTGACTCCTAGATTTGTTGGTCCTTTTGAGATTGTTGAGAGGATCGGACAGTTGGCTCATAGATTGAGACTGCCCGATGAATTAGCAGTGATGCATGATGTGTTTCATGTATCAATGTTGAGGAAATATGAGCCAGATCCGTCCCATGTGTTGAGGACTGATGAAGTTGAGCTGGATTCTACCTTGAGCTATGTTGAATATCCAGTGCAGATTCTGGATAGGAAGGAGAAGCAGTTGAGGAATAAGGTGATTCCGTTGGTGATGGTCCAATGGAGCAAGCATGGTCGTGAGGAAGCTACCTGGGAGGTTGAAGAGAAGATGAGACAAGAGTGGCCTCATCTGTTTGAGCTTTGACAGTGGAGTTGTGTTGGCAAGTTGTGGTGTTTTGTTGATTTCTGGATCTGGTGTTGTAAGTGATTTCGAGGACGAAATCGATTTCTAGTGGGGGAGAATGTGAGGACTAGAAATTGTAAGTATGATTTATTGGCAAATCAGATTTGGATTGGGATTAGCTATTTGAGTTTCTGAGTATCGGGTTTTTAGATTTGAGGACTTGGTAATTTTTCTCAGAATTTCAGTTTTGAGTGGGATCTGGATGTTCAGATCTGTCCCTCGCGTGGTTGCTTTAATTATCACGAGCAGGGAGCGAAACGCTGTCGTTTTGGGTGCTAGTCGGATATGGCGTTGCAAGAGGATGCGACATCGTATTGTGTTGCAGACTTAGCGCTAGTGAGAGGAATCTGTTTAGTGGCATGAACAGATGTCAATGTTGGTCAACGGTACTGTGTATACTGGTGCGGTTTGATGATTTCAGATATGATCAAAGCTGAGGAGCGTTAGCGGAATCTGTTGAGAGAGCTTGACTCCGATGCTACGTCGTTTGGATAAGTATGAGCGACGTCGTTTTGATTGTAACGCGTGTTTTGTTTTGAGAACAGATTCGAGGTAGAGTATGTTAGGATAAAATTTATCAAGTTTTGGTGATAACAAAATAATATAAGTATTGAATTCAAGCTAGATCTGGACAGACAGACGATGATATCTACTACGTATTTGGTACATAGCATATTTCAGTCGACGGGTTGATTTTTAGCTGATGGTTGTTAAGTGGAAGTTTTCAGATGCTGCGTTGAGAATTTCAGTTGATAGATATCAGATGTTGATATTCGGGATTATTTCAGAGGTTGAATTATTACAAGTTATCAGTTTCTGGTACTGGATCTGTCGTTGGATTTCTACGTTAGCATTTGGTATTCAATCAGCCGTTGGGATAAATTCAGCCGTTGGTTGGTAATCAGCAGATGTACTAGTTTCCGACGCAAGTAATTGAGTGTTAGCGTGTTTTGTTGAAAATTGCAAAACGACAACGTTTGGATAAGTCAAAACGACAGCATTTGGATAAGTAGAAACGACAGCGTATTGGATTAGCGCTAGGATTCAGCTGACGGGTTTTGCATATAATCATCTACTGGTATATCAGTTGTTGGTATATCAGCCGTTGGTATTTCAGCTGTTGGACAAATCAGGTGATGAAGTGTTCAGGCGTTGTAACCAGCTGATACGTCATATTCTTTAATATACATAAAGGAAGATATTTCAAGCGAGCAGCTGGTGCATATTTTCAGGAGTTGAAGCTATCATCTGGTGCTTACTTTCAGTTGTTCAAGTCATCAGCTGGGGCACGAACAATGACTTGATTCAAATTAGATCGAATACTCAAATTGGAAAAGATCGATGGCCATAACAGAATCGTACAATTTTCTGGAATTAAGGAGACAACGACGGTACTATTTTGGGTAAATAGTACATATTTACAGAGGTTGTTACATCGTTATTGCACAAATATGGAAAACGACAATCTGGTTCTGACGATGTGCAATTTACCATTTGGTGGAGCAGGATATACGGTTACAGATTATCAGATTTCAAAAAGGGATTTTATTTTCCTTTACAGAGTTAATCGACCGTTGTGAACAAAGACTATAAATAGCAGAAGTTTTGAATTGAAGAAAATCTTCGCTATTGTTACTTATCGTCACTCTGCCAATTTTCTGAGCGCTTTGCAATTTGAAGCTATTCTCAAAAAGCTCACAACTCGAAGAACTTTCAAACAAGCTTTCATAGATTTACCTTCGAGTTTATTCTCTGGTTCAATCTTTTGAATCGAGTTTCGTTGTTTACAAACCAGAGAATTTACAGCACTCAATAGATTTGTATTCCATCGTTGTATTCATTGTTGAGTCTGTAACAAACGCGCTGTCTAAAATCCGTTGGAAAAACTTATCATTCTAAGTGTTGTAAAATCAGCAGCTACGTCTGCGTGATTGTTTGTTGAGTTGCTAGGAGTTCACCTTGAGCGAGGCTCGATGATCGGGTGTTTGTAGAATGCCTGCACGCATCAAATATTCTAGTGAAACCTTCCTGAAAAGGAAGAAGGGGAGAAGTAGGATATTTATATCCGAACATCCAGAAACAAATTCTTTGTCCCTTAACTTTTACGTTACGCATTTATTTACTGGTTTATACTGTTCACTGATTTATTGGCTTCATTCCGCACATTTTTGTTAGCCAAGAGATCAGCCATTAAACTGAGATATCTTAAGTCTGGTAACTCGGACTTAAGTTAAGCAGTGATTGTAAAAATAGTTTTAAACGGTTTCGAAAATTTAAAATACCAAAGATTTCATTCAACCCCCCTTCTAAACTCTTAAGCCTGTTTTCGTGCCATATTGATCCTATCAGAGTAGTCAGATTTCGGAGTGGTAACTAGGCCAGATTTGAGAGTACTCTGCCTTAGCGATGAGATCTGAATTGGTCGGTGATTGATTTTCATTGTAGCTCAGACTTGGGGATTTTTAAATTAAGTGTCGATCAACACTTAGAGAAATTGAGACCCCGAAATTCCTTATCATCCCCGTGAACCCTCCATTGTTACTGTCCACCGGAACCTTATTTTCGTCGATTGTCGTCATTTTTCGCCGCCGTTTGGAGTAAGATTGGTAGCGCTGAGCTCGTCTTCTCTAGGGCTTTCGATTGATACCAGTTTGGAGGCTGGAGTCACCGGAATTGAGGAGCGCGAAGTGGTTACAGTGTTCGTGTATCTTCGCGATTGTGGACCAGTAGTTCTTCTGTTCTTTAGCAGCTTTGGGTAAGTGATTCTTTACCGAATTAAGCTTCGTACGAGAGCTGAGGAGTGCTCTGTTGGATTTAAGTAACTGAGTTAAGTTACTGGGCTTTAGAATTGAAGCTGTTGAGTTCAGATTTGAGTTGATGTTGAGATATCTTGACAGAGTTGAGCTGGTAGTGGCTTCTGTTGAGTTCGCCGTGAAGCTGCTTGGACAGTAGACTTGAGTTGGTTGTTGCTCCCTTGTTGTGGTGAGATCTGTTGAGGTAGAGGCTGATTTAAGGTACGAATTGAGCTAGATTTAGCAGCTTTGTTATCAGCTTTGGGATATTTCCTTCGTGTATTAGCTGCTGTGTATTGTATTGATTGCTGTATGAATTTGTGCTCATATCTGTGTTATGTGCGTGTAATGTTATGCATTGATTAAGAATTGTATTGATTGTTGTATGAATTTGTGCTCATATCTGTGTTATGTGCGTGTAATGTTATGCATTGATTAAGAATGAGTCTGTTGTGCATTCACGCATACATATTGAGCCTGATTCCTTTGAAAGCTGAATTCGTTTAAACGTTGTGATCGGCCGGCTGAGTCGTCGTGCCTGAAAGGTCCAACGCTATTTTAATGTGGTGGCCAGCTGAGTCGTTGTGCCTGAATACCACTATGCCTTGTGATGGTCGGCTGAGTCGTCGTACCTGAAGATCACAAGATGATGATGATTATGAGATCTGCACAGCTGAGTCGTTGTGCTATATTATTTTGCCTACCGATGATTCTTGGTAGCCTTTTCAGGCATTGCACGATTCAGATATTGCATTGTCTGATATGATAGATGCTTTTCTTGTGCTCTTCGTACTGAGGTTTGGCTGCCTTGGTCTGTATTGGCTTTGGCAGGTTCTTCGGGTAACCAAGCTGGACAGAGTGGAGCTTCAGCTGGTCGATCCCCTTTCTGATTTCAGTCCCAGTGTATCGACAATTATATTGAGCCAGGGGATGTCCTGTGCCTTTTATTTATGTTGGGAATCAGCTGTTGTGTCATTGACTGTTGTTTGAGTTTTGAGTTAAACTCTTATTTTGAGTATGATTGTATTTTGAAACGATATACTGGATCAGGCCCATATTCGAAAATTTTAAGCCCATATTTTTATAATGCTTCCGCATATCTGTGACTAATTGTTGTATTAGAGCACGTGGCCTGACATAACTCAATCTGTATCTCTGTGCACTAACATTCAAGAAAACTGATCTATTGCAGCTCAAGACATAGAACCAGATTGCTCGTGTTAAACCAGCTCGCAGAGCTGCTGGTATTCCGGACCAGCTCGCAGAGCTGCTGGTCCAGCTTCACACTGATCTGGTTTGCAGTTGGCGTGCTAGTTTTCAACTGAAATTTTAAAATGCACGTAACTTACGGGTTTGGTGTCTTGGCTGTGTGAGAGCCTACGTGAGTTGTGGGAGAGCTCACGGACACCCCCGGTAAAATGATCCTAACAACTGATATCAGAGAAGGTTGTTCTTGAAAGTGCATTTTTTATCGAAAATTTTTAAAAACAGTTTTAAAATACTTTATGCTCTGATATCTCTTCGAAAGATGTCTATGCTACAATCTTTTAAGGTTTTAAAAACCCATTCTATAAAGACAAGGGGAGTAATGACTTTTGAATTGTAGAGCACTTTCTCGAAAGGAAAGTGCGGCAACATCTCTTCTGTCGAGCTGACAGATTGCGCGAGATCTGTGGACGCCAAGACCTCTTATGCTGGTTGCGCTGAAAGAATAGCGCCTATAACAGTGTTCAAGAGAAGCGGAAGGGATTCTGTGAATTCAACTGTCATTTATCCTTTAGTCTGGATAGATGAGATTTTCATGTAGCACAGATTCTGTTTTTTCAAATCGCATATCATGCACTTATTTATAAAATGTCATCCTTAAGAAAATGATTTTTATTTCGAAATGAAATAACCCCATGTTGTTTAGAGGGAGCTTTTTTTAAATATTAAGGGGGAGACTTGATTTCGAAACCTTTTTTGATTCCCACAAAAAGAGGGAGAAATATTTTTGAGCATAAACATACGGTATATGTTTATCCAGGTTTTGTTTAAATCAAAAAGGGGAGATTGTTGGATCTGTTTCTACATATCAGAATCTAAGTTTTGATTAACACAAAACCGATTTATATTTAACTAACGGCTTTCGTGCGATGTGCAGTGCACTTGATTAAGAAGATATCCAAACTGGTCCAGCAAGGGGACGCCCAAGCTAGCCTGATTGAAGATATCTTTGCTGGAACAGTGAGGGGACGCCCGAGCTGGTATAACAGAAGAGTTTATGGATGCAGGAAAAGTCAAGCTGGTTCACCAGCTTGGTACAGAGGCAAGTCCAGAGCAGTAGTTGAAGTGCAGTGATCAAGCGCAGTAAGAGAACAGAAGATTGGTTCAAGCGCAAATCAAGTGCAGTGTTCAAGTGCAGTCCACAAGTGAGGTGACCAAGTGCAGAGCCGAGTACAAGCGCGGTGATCAAGTGCATATTTGATCACAAGCAGAGTACAAAGAACTCAGTTGAGCGACCAGACCAGAGACCAGCTGGGAGGTCAACTGAGATATACAAGTTGTTCTAAGCAAGAGGGTGGATGAGCTCAAGGTAACCCCCAATATTGGAGCAGAGGAAGAATCTGTATGCAAGGGGTACACGATCAGTCTCTTTGGAGCTAAGCTGGTATGGCAAGATGCGAGATGGATAAGCACATTATAACAGCTCTGCACTGATCTAGAAGAACTCTGATGCCGACCAGCTTAGAGAACATCTCGAAGAAAAGAATCTGCCCAGATATAGGGGACAGATTAAAACCAAGCTGGTTAAGGAAAAATCTACTTGGTAGCAGTTGTGGACGAAGAGCAGCTCAAGAGCATATGACAAGAGAAAATTAGAAGAGTTGCTCAAGAGCAGTTGCAAACGAGAGGAGAAGAAGAGAGCTTCGAACAACTCGATGAAGCAACCAGCTCGAAGGAAAAACCAGCTCAGTGCAAACCAAAATGCAGAAAAGCTGGCAAGCTGGTTAAGGTCAAACCATCTCAGATAGCATGATAGATGCTATCAAATCTATGAGCAAAGCAATTTGAATACAAGACTATACGACAAATGCTTTTCAGTATTCAAATCGACTTGCTTGTATTGTCTTCTCATGTAAAGTGCTCACGTGCTTAAAGTCAAGTAAAGCCTGCAACGCATTTAAAGACAAAGGACGCAAAGTAAAATAGTGCCAGAAGACTTTTCAAATGACTTCTACTTTGTGTCCAACGGATATAACTCCGCATCAGGCTATAAATATCAAGATCTGTGCGTACTGAGAAGAGTGAAGTCAAAAGGTGTTGTGCGAACCAAAATGTAAAAGAAGAAAGCACAACCCTGGGAAGGCATCAAAGAACCAGCTCGGACAGGAGCACTTCCTAGTGCGTGGGATTTTATATTTGAGAGATTGAGAATACACTGAAAGTCTCACACATGATTCACTCACATATTTGAGAGAGCTGATTAGATTAGCTGAGTAAATCAAAACAAAAATGACTTCCACTGTAGTCTTTGGACAGAGAAGTTAAATAAGTCTAGTTGTCTTTCGCACTGAGAGGTTAAAGAAGTGTATGTAGCCTTTCTCATAGAGGCGTAAAAGAAGTGAGTTAGACACACGCAGCTTGTGGGCTGGTGTGCAGTGGTGTTGCTAGGAGTTTTGCGGCTGCTGGTCGTAGGAGTGGGTTGTAACGAGGGTCGTTGTAATCAAAGTCTTCTAGTTGAATCCTTCCCATCGTGGAAGGGGAGACGTAAGAGATTCAGCTCCGAACTTCCATAAACAAATCGCAGTGTATTTTCTTTACAGCTTTCCGCACTTACATTCATATGCATAGCATGTTTGCTTAATACGCTTAAAACTGTTTAAAGAGCTTTCGATTGTAAGAGTTCATTTTGAGTTATTTCCACATGATTTTTTAACTCATAACTCAATCTGTATCTCGTTGCATTGACATTCAAGAACACTGAGCTATTGCATCTCAAGATTTAAAGAAACAGATCGTTTGTGTTAAACCAGCTCGCAGAGCCGCTGGTTATCTGGACTAGCTCACAGAGCTGTTGGTCCAGATTTACGACGATCTGGTTTCACAAGTTGCGTGCTGTTTTTTTTTTGAACTCCTAAAATTAAAAATGCACGTAACTTACGGGTTTGGCGTTTAGACTGTGTCGAGCTAATGCCTGCGTAGCTAGATAGAACTTGAGTAGAGTTTTGGCCGTAGGTATTCGAGTGTATAAGTTCAGATTTGTATCGAGTATTGGCTGAATTATGAGATTCTTAACAGATTTCAGTTCCACGAAGCTTGCTGCCGTGATTTTCGAACCAGGTGAAAGCTGGTTGTTGGCCGTGAGTTCTGCCATGCCTTTTTGTGATAACAGTGAGGTAGAAATTGTGGAATTGAGGTACGATTGAGCAGCTCTTAATGGCTTGAAGCGTGAACATGGCCGTATTTCCCTGCTATGGAATCTGTTGGCTTGCTACTGTGATTGTTACGTGAAACAGTGTGTGTAATTGATTAATTTGCATGCTGTTTTATTGCATTGATTGTATGCATTATGCATTGATATTGATTGGCATACATGCATACATATTGAGCCTTGACAGATTGATTTGATGACCTGATTGGGTGCCACGTTGTGGCTGGTCGACCCCCTTTTCCATGAGTCCCAGTATATTGTATTATGTATTGAACCGGGGGTGCCCCGTGATTCTATGTATTGGGGATTTGTTTAAGACTCGAGATTTATTGTTACCTGGTTTGTATAAGTTTGAGTTAACTTATATTTTGATTATCGATATTTTGAATGTATGTTTTTACGTTCAGGCCCAAATGATTTCGAAAAATTTTTAAGCCCTGATTTTATGCTTCCGTGTTTATGCGTTTATTAAGTGTTAATTGTGAGTAATTAGCACGGGGCCTGACATTTTTGGTATCAGAGCTTAAACTGGGATAAGCTTGATTTCTTTTGATCACACTCGAGTCTAGGCACAGAGTTTTATTTGATTTTGATTGGCCTCTGTGACTTATGTGATCTATTATCTGTCTTGTTATTACATGGCCGTATTTCCCTGCTATGGAATCTGTTTGCTTGCTACTGTGATTGTTACGTGAAACAGTGTGTGTAATTGATTAATTTGCATGCTGTTTTATTGCATTGATTGTATGCATTATGCATTGATATTGATTGGCATACATGCATACATATTGAGCCTTGACAGATTGATTTGATGACCTGATTGGGTGCCACGTTGTGGCTGGTCGACCCCCTTTTCCATGAGTCCCAGTATATTGTATTATGTATTGAACCGGGGGATGCCCCGTGATTCTATTTATTGGGGATTTGTTTTAGACTCGAGATTTATTGTTACCTGGTTTGTATAAGTTTGAGTTAACTTATATTTTGATTATCGATATTTTGAATGTATGTTTTTACATTCAGGCCCAAATGATTTCGAAAAAGTTTTAAGCCCTGATTTTATGCTTCCGTGTTTATGCGTTTATTAAGTGTTAATTGTGAGTAATTAGCACGGGGCCTGACATTTTTGGTATCAGAGCTTAAACTGGGATAAGCTTGATTTCTTTTGATCACACTCGAGTCTAGGCACAGAGTTTTGATTTAATTGTTGATTGACTATGTGGTTTATGTGATTATTATCTGCCTTGATGTTTATCTGTTGTTAGCCTTACCTCTAGACTTGTGTAGATGCCGCCGAGGAGGGGTAGATCTAGGCGTTCCGAGGGGTCTAGGGCTCCAGACAGTGAAGAGGATGTTCATCAGGTAGATGATGTGACCCGACGGTTGGGCGGGATGGAACTAGTCTTAGCACGATTTCAGCGTACGAACCCTCCGACTTTTGCTGCTACTGAGGGAGGTGCGAGAGCTGAGGCATGGCTGGTCCAGATGGAGGAGCTGTTTGATACCTTGGAGTACGCTCCGGAAAAGAGACTGAAGTTAGCAGTGCTGCAACT
>KV004032.1:7485-25635 GCA_001598015.1 Dorcoceras hygrometricum | reverse complement strand
TATTAGGTATTTGATTTTTTGAATGTTGAATTTACACGTGATGACCTTGTCATAGCACTTAATGATATGGTCAAAGAGTACAGGAAGCTTTCTCACTCATTTGAGGAAGCTAAAGCCGAAAACATGAGTTTAAAGAGTAGTTAGATTGACTCAAATTCTGATGAGTTTGAGGATATTGACATTCTAAAAACTGAGTTGAGTAAGCTACAAGCTGAGAATGAGATGCTGAAAGATGAGACCAGTGAGCTCAAAGCTGAAATTCAAGAATTGAATCAATTGGTGAGCTCCTGGAATCATTCTTCTCAAGTCCTTCACAAACTAAGCGAGTATCAAAAGCAAGCCAGTGATAAGACTGGTATTGGATTCAACAATAGTGAGTTCAGTGAAGGAGAGTCAAGTACTCAATCACGATCTGCCTATGACAAGTTCAATAAAATGAGCTTTGTCAAAGCTGACATGATGTATAACTGCCTTGAGTCGGTGAAGTATGATAATCAGAACTCTCCGAAGCTGAGTGAAAATGGAAAAGCTGGTATCGGCTTTTCAAAACCTGAGAGATTCAAGCCTAACTGGCTAAAGAACAGACTGGATAAAGACAAAGCGAAAGCTGGTCAAAAACCATTTGTTCCTAACCAGTCATGGCATAACTCGAAGAAGGTTAAATCGGGTTGGCAAAAGTTTCAGCAGAGGAGAGATCAACATGATCAAAGTATGAAACCGAAACTCAAAAGACCAGCACGTGATTTTGCACATACTTTCGTGGATCCTAGAACTGGAAAAACCGTAAGGATTATTCAAATCTGGGTCCCGAAAGGGGTAATCCAATCTGGACCCAAGTAAAATTGGGTACCAAAATTTTCGTCCAAATCTGCGAGGGCAATGATGAAACTAAAGAAAACAAACTTACTGTGGCCCAGCAGAAGTATGAGGCAATCAAAATGAAAGATGGAGAAACAATGGCGGAGTTTGACGAGCGTTTAGTGCTGTGGTGATCGAGCTGAATAGCCTTGGCAAAGAATACAGCAACCGTGAACTGGTGCTGAAAGTGATGAGGGCACTGCCAAAGGAATGGGATGTGAAGACTATGGCAATGCGAGAGTCCAAGGATCTAAACAAAATGGAGCTTCATGACTTGTTTGCCAATCTCAAATCATATGAGTTCGAACTGGAAACAAGATCAGAAGCTGGTCCATCAACCTCCCAGCTGACGAAAGCTCTTGCTGCTACAACTGCTGAACCGTGCTCTCCAAGCACAAGCAAATCAGCAGATCAACTTTCAAACGATGTTATGTCCCTCTTCGTTAAGAAGTTTGGGAAATACCTTAGAAGATCTTTCAACCCTCCTACTTCTTTCAATAATTATAATAAATCTGATAAAGTATCTTCTGAGATGAAATGCTATAATTGTGATCGTCCAGGTCATTTCGCTGCTGATTGCAACAGACCCAAGAGAGACGATAGAAACAAGCGAGATGATAGAAGAGCTGACGATCGATACAGGAAAGAAGAAAGATACAAGCGTGACGAGTAAGATAATGAAAGAGCTGTTGATAGGTCGAAGGACAAATCCAAGGACAAGTTCAACGAAAGATCGAACGACAGAAGGATTAAGACCAGCAGCAACAAAAGATTCAGTCGCAAGCATGACCGCAAGGTGTTGGTGGCTGAGGAAAGCACCAAAAACTGGGCAGATAGCGATTCAGACTCATCCAGCAGCAGCTCATCTTCAAGTGATAGTGAACAAGAGGAGGTTCACTGCTTCATGGCTGACCAAACAGACGAATATTAGGTATTTGATTTTTTGAATGTTGAATTTACACGTGATGACCTTGTCATAGCACTTAATGATATGGTCAAAGAGTACAGGAAGCTTTCTCACTCATTTGAGGAAGCTAAAGCCGAAAACATGAGTTTAAAGAGTAGTTCGATTGACTCAAATTCTGATGAGTTTGAGGATATTGACATTCTAAAAACTGAGTTGAGTAAGCTACAAGATGAGAATGAGATGCTGAAAGATGAAGCCAGTGAGCTCAAGGCTGAAGTAGATAAATTAACTGTAGAAATTAGCTCCTGGAACAAGGCTAATCTTTCTCTCTACAAGCTATATGAAAGCCAAAAACCATTAAGTGATAAGACTGGTATTGGATTCAACAATAGTGAGTTCTGTGAAGGAGAGTCAAGTACTCAATCACGATCAGCCTATGACAAGTTCAATAAAATGAGCTTTGTCAAAGCTGACATGATGTATAACTGCCTTGAGTCGGTGAAATATGATAATCAGAACTCTCCAAAGCTGAACGAAAATGGAAAAGCTGGTATCGGCTTTTCAAAACCTGAGAGTCTCAAGCCCAACTGGCTAAAGAACAGACTGGATTTCTGATATTCTTGTTGTTGATAACTTGCGTTACAATCTGATAAGTATCAGTCAGCTTTGTGACAAAGGTTTCGTTGTTAATTTTCAACAACACACGTGCACAGTTCAGGACTCAACTGGTCTAACCGTGTTGGTGGGTAAGCGTTCTGGGAACACCTACGTTATCAACTGGTTAGAGCAAGTGAAGTCTGAACACTTGTGTCTTGCAGCTGGCTCTTCCAAGAGCTGGTTGTGGCACCAGAGAATGAATCATTTGCATTTCAAAACAATTGCTAAATTGAGTCAACATGATTTGGTTTCTGGTCTGCCAAAAATCTCTTTTTCTAAGGACAAGATTTGTGCAGCTTGTCAACTGGGAAAACAAATAAAATCTACTTTCAAAACCAAAGGCGGTAAACGTTCTTCCCGAAGCTTAGAGCTTTTGCATATGGATATTTTTGGTCCTGTTTCTATAACCAGCTTAGGAGGAATGAACTACACCCTAGTCGTCGTTGATGATTTTTCAAAATATACTTGGGTGGTGTTTTTAAATGCAAAATCTGATACCGTGACCAATTGATTAAGCTTTTAAAACGTTTACAAAATGACAAATCTTGTACAGTCAACCGGATAATAAGTGATCGAGGAACAGAGTTTTTAAATAAAAAATGATCTTCAATTGGTATCTCCTGCTGATCAACCAGTCGCAAGAGATATTCAACAAGCATCAAGGCTACCAGCTGGTGAACCAGCAGGCAGCACCTCTAGGCCACCTGCTAATGTACCAGTAGCGAGCACTTCCTACCAGCAGGAAGCAGACGCACACGCTAGCGATTCACAATATCAATTGGCGTCTGCTGATCCAGTAGCTGCAAATCATCCAGCAACTCAGGGGGAACAACAATCAAATCCCATTGGACTTGATCTTCGGTGGAATAGAAATCATCCACCTGAGCAAGTCATAGGTAATTTTGAATCCCCTGTTCGCACTAGAAGCCAGCTATCTCAGTATGATAATTTTGATGCTGCTTTTCTTTCGCATATAGAACCAAAACAAATAGATGAAGCCTTAGCTGACCCAAGCTGGATAGAAGCTTTTCAAGAAGAGTTAAATCAATTTGCACGTAATAAAGTATGGCAACTTGTACCTAGACCTAAAAATCATTCAGTCATATGAACTCGTTGGGTCTTTAGGAACAAACTGAATGAAGATGGAATAGTAACAAGAAATAAGGCTAGGCTGGTTGCACAAGGATTTAGACAAATGGAAGGAATATATTTTGATGAAACTTTTGCATCAGTAGCTAGATTAGAAGCCATACGCATGTTTCTTGAATATGCTGCATATAAAGACTTTAAAGTCTTTCATATGGATGTCAAGAGTGCTTTTCTTAATGGCGTCTTGACAGAGGAAGTGTATGTTGCACAACCTCCTGGATTCGTTGATCATACAAATCCAGAGTTTGTTTACAAACTGGACAAGGCTCTATATGTGTTGAAACAAGCACCCAGAGCTTGGTATTATACACTCACAAACTTCCTGCTTGAACAACATTTCACAATAGGCACAGTTGATAAGACGTTGTTTAAATTTGTTAAGGATGATCACGTCTTGCTTGTTCAAATTTACGTTGATGATATTATTTTTGGGTCAACTAACCCCAAACTGTGCAAAAAGTTTTCTAAGTTGATGCAGGATAAATTTGAAATGAGCATGATGGGGAAGCTGACATTCTTCTTGGGCTTACAAGTGCGCCAGTTGGAGAATGGAATATTCATCAACCAGGCTAAATACACTAAAGAACTACTGAAGAAATTTGTAATGGAAAATAGTTCAGCAGCAGCGACTCCCATGAGTTCCACGATCAAACTCAACAAAGATGAAGCTGGAACTGCCATTGAGGTATCTTTGTATCGTGGTATAATAGGCTTCCTGCTATACTTAACTGCTAGCAGACCAGACATCATGTTTGCTGTCTGTATGTGTGCTAGATTTCAAGCAGAGCCAAAGCAATCGCATTACATTGCTGTAAAGCACATATTGAAATATTTGAAGGGTACTCCCAACGTGGGTCTTTGGTATCCCAAAGACTCCGGCTTTCAACCAATTGGGTACAGTGATGCAGATTACGCAGGTTGCAGGATTGATCGCAAAAGCACAAGTGGAACATGTCAATTTTTAGGGGATCGACTGATCTCTTGGTTTAGTAAGAAGCAAACGTCAATTGCCACATCAACTGCTGAAGCGGAATATCTTGCTGCTGGCAGTTGTTGCGCACAAATCCTCTGGATTCAACATCAATTGAAGGATTATGGCATTGATGCTTCTGAAGCTCCTATTCTCTGTGACAACACAAGTGCAATTGCAATCACCCAGAACCCTGTGCTGCACTCACGGACCAAGCACATCGATATCATGCATCACTTCATAAGAGACCACATGCTAAAGAAGGACGTTTGGCTGGAGTATGTGTCAACTGAGCAGCAAGTAGCTGATATTTTCACAAAGCCTCTGCCGGACGCTAAGTTTTCTTATTTTAGAAACTCTTTAGGTCTTCTTGAATTGCCTTGATCGTTTGTGTACTAACGCATATTGCAGGTTGCTTAGCCGTTGCTTAAATCAGCAGTAGGTCTTTTGTTCAGGGGGAACAATAAAACTATCTGCTGAAACAAGCGTCTCTTGCGTTGGGAGTGTATTAGTCGTAGGGGGAACCAGGAGCTGATTTAATAAGCGTGACATCAGCAGAACATGTTGCGGCTGGACATACTCAGCTGTTGCGTGTATACTGCTGATGCTTATAAGTTATCAGCTCTTGCCACCCTCAACGCAATATTAAATCAGCAGTTGTGACTTTATACCTTTGGCGCGAAGTTATCTATTTTTGCACTTTATTTGATTAAAATTTTGGAAAATGTTTTACACCGTACGATCAAAACTTTTTGAAAATTTTTTCAAATCTTTTTCAAAATTGTACGCGCTAACGGATGGTTGACACGTGTCTTACCATGCAAAAAGTCACATCGAAATTTTCTCTTTCCAAAAACGTTTAGTATTCTTTACTATATTTACCGCGTTTCCTATTCATCGTCTTTTTACTTTGCAAAATTTCTTCATCGCATTATTTCCGATCATCTACTGTTCGCAATGGCCGCATCTTTCTACTCCAACTCTCAGCACGTTGATTTTGAATCCGTTCTCAGCATGGATGACCAAGGTATGGTGTCGATGTTTAAAGCTCTTATGGCATCCGGCCTTGCAGTTTTTCTGGGATGCCCAACAGTTATTTATGAAGATGCTTTAGTGGACTTCTTTGAGAATGCTCGGTTCGAGAGGATGTTGTTATCAGCACTGTGGCTGGGCAGTTGGTGGAAATCTCAGAGGAGTGGTTTGCAGAGTCTTTTGAGCTTCCTGTAGATGGTTTGTGGGATCTATCGGAGATTCCAAAGGATGCGATTTTTGATGCTAGGAGCATCGTATCTCTGTCGGGTGAGCAAATCAGTTTGTCCGGAAGGAAGAATCAGATGAAATTTGAGTTTCGTCTTCTGTGCGACATAATGGCGAAAGCTATCTCTGTGAAGGTAGGGTCCTTCAATGCCATAACTGTTGAGAAATTTTCTTTGATTACGGCAGTTGTTTGCAGCATTCGGATGAACTGGGTTAAGATTTTTTTCAGCATTTTTAAGAAGATGGTGACTCCGGGATCCAAGCAAGCCAAGGGCTTCGCTATTCAAATCAGTCGTTTGCTGGCGAATATTCCTAATCTGGAATTAGGCGCATCCTCAGAGTTTCCTGCTTCCAAAATCCTTACTAAAAAGATTGTGCATCGATTTTTCTCCATTAATTCGTTTGCTGGCGAATATTCCTAATCTGGAATTAGGCGCATCCTCAGAGTTTCCTGCTTCCAAAATCCTTACTAAAAAGATTGTGCATCGATTTTTCTCCATTAATGATCGATATGGTGCAGAGGAAGCCACTGGGGCAATCATGCAAAGGGCTGCCTCGAAGAAAAGACCTGCTGCTGATGTTGGAGCAGTAGTTCCTAAAAAGAAAAGGACTTCGAAGAGGAAATTATCTTTGGAGACAGTGGTTGTTGCTCAGGAAGCAGTTCCTATTCCGAGTGTCCCTGTTTCAACAGTTTTAGAGCCTATGGTTGAAGACCAGCAGGCAGAGTTTTGTACAGAGCAACCAGCTGATGAGCTTCCTGCTGCTCGATCAGCTGCTTCAACTGAGGAGAGACACTGGTTTGATCTCTCGTATGACGAACTTCTTGCAAAATGGGCTGCTGAACGACCAATTACATCTCCTGCTGATTCTTATGATGAAATCAAGGATGATAAACCAGTTGTTGATGATCCTGATACGATTATCAATCAAGTCCTTCAACATTTGGATTCTACTTCAGATGATAAGCATGTTGAGCCAGCTGTAGAAGTAGCAACTTTGGACGTTGTCACTGCTGGTGAGGACCAGCAGGTACTGGCGTTTTTGGCTCAAAGCGCTAATGATGATCTGCTTGATGCTGATGAGCAGAAGTCACTGGAAGATATTCTTCTGGAGATTCCAGTTGACGTTCCATTTCCTTCTACTGGCATGGAAATTACAAAGATTGTGATGGGCAAAACGATAAAGATTCCAGGCGTCACTGAGAAGACCTGGTTTCTAAACAGTCTCCCTAGCATTCCTGCCGATGATAAAGGAAAGGAAATTTTGGTGGAGAAAAACCCTATTAAGGGCAATCCAGCTCAGGAGCATTTCTTCTTGATCTGTGCAGAAATTGACTTGCTTGTGGCTTTGCGAGCCAAGGTAATTGATGACGTCACTCTATTCTTTAATTCTTTCAGTTTAAAGAAACTGGCCACAATAAATATTGACGAGATGTCTAAGGAGGAGGAACAAGTTTTGTCCTGGGGTGAAACAGAGTCGCCTCAGGAAGCTATTCAACGGAAGTCTTATATTTTGCTCAAGTATAGAAAAGTTTTGATTTGGAAATTTTTGGAATCGTGGAGGTCCAATTTTGTACCGGGCCAAGGATCTACCGCAGTCGATCGCAGGGTAATAGAGTTGCTTTCTGATCTTCATGTATCTATTTTAGAGGATTTGACAACGACGGCACGGGCTCATGGTCTTATATGGAAAAAGCCTTGTTGCTCTACGGTGTTTGAGGGGAGCCCACGCGATCGAGGCGCTGTAATTTCCAGAACCAACACAAATACTCGATCGTCTTGCTGGATTAGAACGATGATTTTGGTTGATGGAGTGTGGACTGTGGAACCCTGTGCTGATAAGTGGGTAAAAATTCCCCGGCGGGTTATTTCTCATGAAGTCCATCGTCAGAGACAATATGATGACACTCTCCCTACCGTGAGTGCATTTTTCAGGATGATGAGGAAGAGGTGGGCTGATGTATGTTTGGAGGTCGTTGAGTTTTGCGCTTCGCGGAGACTTCTACCGATTGGTTCTCTCCAGTTTTGCAGGTCTTCGACAGTAGTAGAACCAGTTTTTCACGTTGCTTCTGGACAGTCTCCAATTTTTGCATTCAGAGTCTCTCAGTTTTGCTCTATATTCGTTGATTTTAGTGTATTTAATTGGTTTCCAAGTGCAGATATTTCAGATTTTCTCTCTTCAATTGCGTTGGAAAGAATAGCTTTTCGTAGTGTACAGAGATCTTTTGCTCAGTCCGCTGTTCCCAGTGTACAGGTTTCTCTAGATCAGCGTCCATCTTCTCCAACTACTGCTGACAGTTCTTCTTCGTTGCACTTTGATACGTCAGATGTAGATGCTACCGCGTCTTCTCTACCTCCTGTTTCTCAAGATGTGGCATTTCCTCTAAGCTGCACAAGATTGAACAAAGCTTTCGTGACTCCCTGAGCGATCAAGCCGCATTATTCAAATCTTTATCTCAGGAAGCACGTCAAGAGGGTCGCTCTATGGATGATGTCCAGACTATGCGCTTAAACGAATTCCGCAAGACTACTTTAGCCCAAAATGCTTCTATGTTTGTGGGATTGGCGGATGTTCGTAAAGAAGTGCAGGAAGTAAATGCGAAAGTGGACATTATGGCCTCTCGCTTAAATGACGTTCAAAAGGATGCTGAAGCCACCAAGGAAGCCCTTTCCCACCATCTTTTTTGAATTCCAAAGTCAAGCACAGGAAAATCATAGTATTCTTCATGCCCAACTAAGCGAACTTGTTGCTTATATCCATCGGGGCGGTGCTGACAAAAAGGGGGAAGTGGCAGCCGAGGACTCCAACAGCCCTCGAATGTTCAAATGAGTGCCAGTGCTGAGAGGACTCCAACATTTGCGCAAAGAGTTGAAATGGCTCAGAGACATATTGTTCATACAGTGCTGGATGCTGATGCTAACAGAGCATTACTTGAGAGACAAGCAGCAGCGGAGCGTGATAGAGAAAGAAGAAGAAGAGAGGCAAGGATGCTGAAAAGGAGAAGAAGAGATTAGTTTAGCTTTTTCTGCTGATAATCTTTGTACACATCTTTTGTACAATTTTGTTGGTTAATAAAAATTTGCATTCCAGCAGATAGTGTGCAATTTATTTTTGCATATCTTTTGTCTCGGCTGCTGAAGTTTTGTCATCACCAAAAAGGGGGAAATTGTTAGGATAAAATTTATTAGTTTTGGTGATAACAAAAATAAGACGAGTTGCTTTTGGACAATCAGTGTCGCAGTTAACAGGAGTATATTTATCTATCTTCAGTGGTATTTCAGCAGTTTGAGTATTCGTGAGAAATCAGCAGATGGTATGCGATCAGCAGATGAACGGTTTGAGATGTTCAGCAGATAGATTCCTTACGAGCAATCAACAGGAACATAAGTCTTAGCGTGTTTTTGTAAGGAGTGTTAAACGACATCGTCTAAGTAAGTTGGAACGACGTCGTTGGAGTGCACAGTTACTTATCAGCAGTTGAACAAAGAAGAATAATCAGCAGATACTTTCTTGAAGAGATCAGCAGTTGTTTAGTCTGTGTAGTTGAAGAATGCGAAACGACAGCATTTGGATAAGTCGAAGCGACAGCGTTTGGATAAGTTGGAACGACAGTGTATTGATTGGCTTAGACAAATCAGCAGATGGCTACAGTGAACTTCAACCAGCAGATGATGTTAACCAGCAGGTGTTTCTAAGATAGCAAAACGGTGTCGCTTGAATAAGTTGACACGACATCGTTTTATCGCTTAAGGAATCAGTCGATGGAAAAACACAAATGTATATCAGCAGATGAATTCTTTCGAGTGTTATTTCAGTCGAAGCTCTTTGACATCGTTGATGAAGTAAGTGCTGGTTATCAAAGTTATTTCAGGCGCAAGCTCAAATTGATTCAAAATACGATCGTTTACTCAAATGAAAAAGATTCGTAGGATCGTACAGTTTCCTGGAATTAAGGAGACAAGTTAGGTACTATTTTGGGTTAATAGTACAATGTACAGAGGTCGTTTCTCCATGCTTGCACAAATATGGAAAGAAGACAAATTGGCTCTGTCAGTGGGAAATTTACCTTGTAGTGGAGCAGGAATTACGGTGTACGATTTTGGCAGTAATTCAAACGGGATTCATTTCCTTTGGAGAATTAAATGACCGTTGCAATCGAAGCCTATATATATCAGCAGCAGTGTTGAAGAAAACACACTTCGCTATCTATCTATTGTTGTCACGCTGCCAAAATCAATACAGAGCTTACTCCTCGTTCGAGTTTCTTTGTTGAAACCAGAAGATTTTTTACAGTCTCAAATACGTGTTTTCATTGTTATATTTGATTGAGTCTGTAACGAACTGTCTTTGTAAAGAAGTTCGAAAAACTATCAAGTGTTGTAAACCAGCAGCGAAGTCTACGTGAAGTGTTGTGAAGTGCTAGGAGTTCTCATAGCTGTTGGCTTTGGGATCGGGTGTTTGTAGACAGCCTACTTGCATCAAAGTCTTCTCGTGATACCTTCCGAGGAGGAAGAAGGGGAGACGTAGGACATTGAAGTCCGAACTTCCAGAAACAACTCTCTGATCCCTTATCTTTTACATACAGCTTTCATTTATTGTTGCACATTACTCACTGTTCATAAACCAATCGGCCTTTTTCCGCACATATATTGTTGGCTGAGAAGTTTGCATAAAACTGAGATCCAAACATTTTAAAAAGAGTTTTGAAATAGAAAAATCGAAGAAGTTCATTCAACCCCCCCCCCGTTCTGAACTCCTATTTACTTAGTGATCCTATTTCTGGGACCATCAAAAATAGTAGGGTGCTTTCAACAATTTGCAAGGATTTGGTATGATAACCATGCCTAATCATTGTTGTCAGGCCTCGTGCACACATCAGAGAAAAACCACGCAAACACAAATGGAAGCTACTAAAAAGTGGTTAAAATTTTTGCTTTTGGCCTGACTGAAAGATAATATAATTTAAAATACAAGATACTCAAAATAATCCCAATTTATAAATCCATAACAGCACAAATATTCAAGTACAACAAATGCCCAACGGCTGAATACAACACAAGTACAGATGGTCTATCAACTATATAAAACTAAGCATCACACGAAGTGATACCAGTGTATACAAATACTATATATAATTGGGACACTCTAACCACCTCCTGGGGCACCACCAGCTGGATCATAACCTCGACCAGCTGCGAAAACTGTAGAACCTGAACCACAGACAGGCAAACAAACACAACAGCCCCAGAGGAACTTCGGGGTTAAACCCCAGTACGGAGAGCAACTATAAAACAGCAATGAATAGCAAAAGATATAATGCTAATGCTATGCATGAGGGACAATGCAACAGTCGAAGGCTACAACCAAGAAAGGGAGCCAAAGAATTCAACAGCTGACAACAGATTCTGTGAAGAATGATTAGTGGCCACTGGTGTGTACAAGCACACGGGAATTACCCGCTCATCTTTACATCACACCTGAATACCAGATGCATCAACAACTCAACCTTCTGTTGCCCAACCCATGAACTGTGGTAGTTAACCATTCGGCGCATGAGGTCTAACAGACCAGCAGGGAGATGAGAGTGTGGTATTGCCGCTCGCCCTCACATCCTGTTAAGAAAACAGAGCAACAACAAAGCACGGCTACAACAGCTAAAAGGGTAATGATCATGCGTATGCAATGCAACAGCTGAACAGCATATAAAACAACAAGCAATGCACACACACAGCAATCAAACATAATATCCACGCCAATTCCAGCCGTAATATAAGCTCAACATCCGTACCTTACCAGCTTCTGAGCTATAATTACCACACACAGCTGCTACAATCAAGTCCGAGCAACACAGATCTGTCACCTGCTATATCAACACAAGCCACTTCTCAGAAGCCGAAACGTAAAATAACAGCATCTGGGAGCTACAACTCCACCAGCGCTCATCTACCTTCCTAATTCAACGGAAAGCTCTAACAAAGCTTAAAGGTAGCATCTTTACATACCCCAACGAAACTACTGGCACGGCAGGGAACGCATATTCTAGCAAAATACACAAAGGAGGTGTCTTAGCGATCCTACGATCCTCTTCCGGCTCCTCCAAAGCTTTCTAAAGAGGTATAGAACGAAGCGCCTTAGCGAGTGGAGACCAACGCTACCACTCTCACTCTCGTCGGAGTTGTCTACCACCGGAAATTAGGACGGATAAGGTTACTGTGAACAGTAACTAGGGTTCGTGACAAGATTTGCTATCGGGAAATATTTCTAAGTATGGGATCTATTAAACAATCAAAAACCAAGTCTTCTCTTAAATACACTACTCAATCAGCAGATAGAAACAGGAACAGATCCACCGACAAAATCAGTTGTCACAACTAATATTCCCAACCAGCAGCTAATATTAACCAGCAGTTGAATCTTTCAAACAACGCTAAGACTAAACGGCGTCGCACCAACTTAACCAAACGATGTCGCAGAGGAACACGTTACCTTGCTACCAACAGCTTATTCTCAAACCAGCAGTCACAACGCATGAGATCTCTCAACAGCTGATGTCTATCATAACCAACAGCTGGTACAAAGCACTCCACTCAAAACGCTGTCGTTCCAACTTAACTAAACGACGTAGTTTTGCTACCCGCTACGAAACACGCTAATGAAACCAACATCTGGTTTCTGCTCACAAAACATCATCGTTTCAAAGTCTCTTAGTGCTCTCTGCTGATCATCGCAACTAACATACCAACAGCTGGATACGTGCTAATAAACCACTGACTGAAATCCACATCAGCATTGCTGCTGCTTCCTACCAACATGCAACGTCTGAAATATCAATAGTTGACGCGATCACTCAACGGTTGATCCCACTACTACAGCTGCTAATTCCAACACTTAGGCAAAATCGATGTCTACGCCAAGCACATCGACTAACAGCTGGTACAAACTCGACCAACACCTGATTGTGAAAACACAGGTCTCACAATTGTACCTTTCAACTACTAAAAATCATACTCCCATATATGATTAACATGAAGTTCTAGAGCTCATTTCGTTTACAAGAAAACCTTTTAGTTCTCTCAAATATTCAGAGGCTCGCAGAGTGTGCTTGAGAAGATTCCAACCGAGGCCATCTGTTCGTTGCGTTTCAGCTCAGGCAAGTAAAAATTGATTCTTGCTGCATCTAGAAAACATATATGTTTCGTTGTTTTCTGTTGTGTGCTTGCCTGATGCATGTTTCAGTTCAGCCAGTTCATGTTCATGTTTAAGCTATGGATTCACTGCTTTGATGTTTTAGTTTTGAGGAAACTCACAAGTTATCTTTTAGCAAATGCAGTTGTGTTTTTAAAGTACTGAGTTGTACAGATTTAAGATATGATAAGCCAAATAGAAGTTCTGTTTTCTGGTGTGCTGTAAAAGTTATGAACATCGACTCCGAACACATAGGCGGTGCTGGTTTGATCGGGACTATGTTCTGATCGAATAAGCTGAGCTAGTCAGTTTAAGGACTGTCTGAGCTGGAGCAGTAACTTCAAATTTGAGTGACCTTCCAAGCTGAAATCCTTGCTCCGAAGCTCATGTTACTGTTTTACTACGCGTAAGTTGTTTTCTTAGAACCAAATCTGTTTTACTACGCGTAAGCTGTTTTTCGTAGAAGCAGATCTGTTTTTCTTATTCGTAAGCTACTTTCTTTAGCCAAAGCTGTTCTTCATGCCTGTGATCTGTTTTTAAACCCGAGATCTATTTTATGTAGCCAAATCTGTTCTTTACACTCTTGAACTTTTTTCTTTAGCAAAATCTATTTTTCGTTCATAAGCTGTTTTTTTCCTCTTCCGAGCCGGTTTCTGCTATCATCAGCTCGTAGCCCAGCTGTACACTCAGTAATATTTTTTTAAAGAAAAAATGAGATTCATAGCAGTGAATCTACCAGTTTTAGCGATCGATCTTCGATCAAGAGCAATGTATAATAGCTCTTTCAATTAAAGGAAGTAAAATTTCAGTTTTTAGGACTAATGGAATAGAGGACCAGGTCAAATAGGAAGGGACTAGGATTATGGTATGAATGTAATATCCCTCCATGGACAAGACTATGGAATTACTGTAATATCCCTTCACAAGAAAGTTACTGAATTCAGATAACATGCTGCATGCACCAGGACCACCAGAGAGCCTCTAGACCAGTCACTCAGTATAAATGCGATTCAGATCTGATGTCCCGATCTGTCTTTTATTAGCAAGATTTCAGTTCAGATGACTTCCTTTACTTTACGAATTATGATTCAGTTATTCCTGCATTATATGACTTTGTTATCCCCAATTTTACTTGTTAAGTCCATGGGCTCACTAGTTTTCCTGATGCAGGTGAGACAGCTCAGAGGCAGGCGGGTGGCGCGAGCTGAACCAGATTTGGGGGTTACGTGTGTTTGTCAAAGGCCAGCGTTTCCGCGAAGCCAGTGCTGTTGTTGTTTTTGATCTTTTGTCGAAACTGCATTAAAGATCCATTACAACAATAGAGAATTCATATAGAGTTCCAATAGTTATAATATCATTTTGTAATCAAAATCTGAAGTTCTTTTATTCCAAAGTTCTTTCTGCTATTGTATGATTGGCGCCATCTATTGTATTTCAGTTTTTGTAAGGGAATACAGCTTACAACATTTCACACTTAGTCCTTCTATTCTTTTCGATTCTCCATTTACTCCATTTCGTTGATTCACATGGGTAGGTTTGGGCGTCACAACTTGGTATCAGAGCATGGTTCTGAGATAAACACACACTTCCCAGTCTGGAGCAGCTTTTTCCGTCTGCATCTCCTGATCTGTGAGTTTTATTGTTATGTTAAGAATCATTTCTCGTTTGAGTTCTGATGTTCTCTTGTGGTGAATTGCGGGCTATAGATTAAGATTTCAGGTAGGGGAAGAGGTAGAAGAAGCACCCCTGTAGAAGAACCCAGTCCAGACAGTAATGCTCGTATTACCCAACTCTTAGAACTGTTAGTAGAACAGACAGGCAGAGGCAATGGCCAATCTTCTAGCAACAGGGGACCAAATCATGGTGATTCCCAGGAGAAATTTAAAAGACAGAAACCAAGGGATTTTAGTGGTACAACAGATCCGCTTGTTGTTGAGAGCTGGATCAAGTCTATGGAAGTTATTTTTGAATACCTTCAGATTCAAGATCTGGATAGGCCTAGGTGCGCTATCTACATGTTAAGAGACGATGCAATGATCTGGTGGGAAGGATCCAAGTTGTCAGTAGATTTGGCAAATCTCTCATGGGACGAGTTTAAACGGGTGTTCTTCGAACAGTCTTTCACAGCAGACAAGAGGTCTGAGCTGAAGCGGGAGTTCCTGACCTTGAAACAAGGGAGTATGACAGTACAGGAGTATATCCAAAACTTTGAGAGAGGCTGCTATTTTGTGCCTCTTATTGGAAGAGATTCCGAGGAGAAGTTGGGTCATTTTATGGAAGGACTGAAGCCTACATTCAAGCTGAATGTCAGGCTAATAGGGCCCAAAACTTACAGAGAAGCAGTAGATAAGGCCTTGCGAGTTGAAAGGGATTGGAAGGATGTTGAACATGAGAGATAGCAGAAGAGGGAGTCCTTTCAACAAGTAGACCAAAGACCATTTAAGAAGCAGAACAGGAACCAGCAGCGACCCCAAGAACAAAAATCGTTACCAGTTCAGCCTATTAGTGCAGTACCAGTTAGAGACAACAAGCTAGTTTGGCCCAAGTGCCATAAGAATCACCCGGGACAGTGTAGAGCTGGCCAGAGCGGCTGCTACAAGTGTGGTGCTCAAGGCCACATCTCCAAGTTATTCCCAATGTCGAAGCAGTTGTGCCCAGTCGAGCTTACGTCATGACATCTGAGCAAGCTAACTGTAACGCCCCAAAATCATTAGGACCATATTTATGCATTTCATAAATCATATGGGCCATTTGGCAATTTTAAATAGTATGTATCTGCTGAATTGTTAAGATCAGCAGGTAATGGTGCGCTGCGGCTCATTTCAGCAGGTAACTCCAAAGAGCAATACACAAGTTGGTTTGAAATTGATTGTAAAATGTTTTAAGGAGGTAAAATGATTTCTTTTGAAAAGGGTTTGGTGTTTTACAAATTAAAATAATATGGAGGGAATTTTACTAACTTTTAGGAGTGTGTCATGCTTGATTTCACAAGTAGCTTGCCACTAATCCCTTTCATATAAATACTTGTTTCTAAAGTAAGATTTGTATCATTTGCAAAGAAAAGTTTTAAAAGTGTTCTTCAAAGAAATTTCCAGAAGAATTGTGTGTTGCTCAAGAGGGAGGATTCTGCAGGAATTAGCTGTGGTTGCAAAGCTTCAAATCAAGGCACGTAAAAGCTGATCTTTTTCTACACCATTTGAAGCATATATTGTGTTTTAATGGATCTGCTTGCCTGTTTATTGTTGACATGTTTAAAGTTCATGTTTGAAATGATTTAGACATGAAAAGGAAAGAAAGATGGGTTCGAAAATGATGTTTTTGATGTTTATGATGCTTCCAGTATGATTTTCATAAAGTTATGATGTTTTAAATATACTGAGGGTTTGAATTCAATTCCAGAAATGTTATGAATGTTCTTCTCGAAATAGCAGTAATATTAGAATTTGATAACTGTGAAATCGGTAGCTGTTGGTTGAATCATTGGTATGGTTTGATAGGCAGCAGCTGATGACATTGTTATTGTTCTGATATCACAAATGTCGAGTTATGTCCCAGCAGCTGTTTCTACTTGTTAAGATTCAGCAGCTGCATTGATATAATGTTTATGAATGTTTTCCTCTCTGTTGTCATATCAGGATTTGATGATTTGTGTAATCAGCAGTGATAGTTAGATCAGTCTAAAGTCTGGTTTAATAGGCAACGGCTGGGGGCGCGATCGTTGTTTTGATGTTACAAGCGTTTTTCGTAAATTCCAGCAGATGCACTGTTCATCAGCAGATGCGTCTTTCTTTATTTAGTATCAGTAGTTTCTTTCCTTTGATAAGGAATCAGCAGCTGCATTGTGATTTTGAATTCAGCAGCTGTATTTTCCTTAGTTAGAATCCAGCAGTTGCTTTTTCTACATAAAAATCAGCAGATGCACTGTTCATCAGCAGATGCGTCTTCCTTTATTTAGTATCAGCAGTTGCATTCCTTTGATAAGGAATCAGCAGCTGCATTGTGATTTTAAATTCAGCAGTTGCTTTAATTTCAAGTACTGTTTATTCCAGCTGGTACTAGTCTTGTGACTGGTACTATTCACTTATATAATCGTGTTAGCACTTTTCCTTGCGACTGATTGATGTGCTAACGACGTCGTTCCATTTAGTTATACAAATATCAGCAGGTAGTTTTGTATTTTGTCTGCTGATCGTTCTAACGACACCGTTTCACTTTATACAAAGATCAGCAGGTAGTTTTGTATTCATCTGCTGATCGCCCCAATGACATCGTTTCATTTTATATTTATTCTTACGACTGGTACTTTTCACCAGCAGATGTATTTCTTTTCATTTCAGCAGGTATTAGTCTTGCGACTGGTACTATTCATTTCGACTGGTTTTTCTCTCAATCAGTTCCAGTTTAACGATATGTTTCCAAATTCGAATTCAATACTCAGTAAAGTTTTAAAATGGGAAGCAAATGTTTTAAATAAGGGAACCCGGTGTTTTATAGAAATGTTTAAAGAAAGATTGTTAAGGAACGAAAGATGTTTTAGATTATGGCATAGATAGTTAAGGTCATAAAGGAGAAGGGTGAGCAGTTGTCTAGATGTCGACTGCCCTTTCATATGAGCTATATGCTAAACTGATATCGGGAGTCATTTTGATCAAAGTGCAACACGGACCAAATAGAACTTATATGCCATGATCAACTGAAAATGAAATTGAAAGAAATGAGAAACTGGGCCATTTTCCCCTGTTTCTGCCATTGAAATGTTTATGAAAAATGATATTGCATAGTGAAGTTCCTTAACATATGCATTGTACAGATGTCTGCCTGCGTTTTATGAAATTGTTACTACTCAGATTTTACTTGCTGAGCCTTTAGGCTCACTAGCTTTTAAAATGGTACAGGTACGACAGCTGATGGAGGAACAGCAGGTGGAACTTGAATCAGCAGATGGGTGGCGTTGTGTTTATCCAAGGCCTACGTTTTTCCGTGTCTAAGTTGTATTGTTTTGATTAGGTTATGCTGTATTAAATCAGTAGCAATGGTTGTATATTTACATAGAATACACAGCCGTTGTGAACCGCAATTGAAAAGTTATATGAATTACCCTGTTTTCCGTAAATGTTATAGCAGTAGCGCGCGAACTTAAGTACCTGCTGATCTTCGAATTTGTCTT